>JAPYYD010004081.1:0-13452 GCA_028551405.1 Uromys caudimaculatus | reverse complement strand
GAGATACAAATGACTGTCAACAAAACGTGGGATGGTGACATGGCTCAATGAGAGGAGGGGCTTACTTCCATGCCTGACAGCCCACAACCCCATAGGAGAAGTGGGAGGATGGCTTTCCATGGATAGTCCTCTGATCTTAACCTGTGTGCAGCAGCAGGTGCCTGGTAAAAACACTTACAGATTTGTAAATATTTTTCAATTAGTAAACAGAAATGTCTCTTTTCATGCCAGACTGGACAAATCTGCACTTTCTGAGGAATCACAGACATTACTGCAAGCTGTGGAAAAGAAAAAAAATAATCTGAATATTTTGCATTATCCATGGGCTGAAGAGGAACGCAAGAAGAGGGGCGCTCGTCTGGTATGGAACAGCAAGGATTGATCCTGTGACAAAGGCCCATCCTGTGTTATGTTCTCCTATGTAGCCTGTCCCAGCTGCACACCGTGGTACTGGCAGCTGTTTCCAGGCTGTTCTTCCACAGTGTCCCACCCCCACCCACCTTTACATCTCCCCTCATCACTTTGCAGTATTAATATTACAAACACATTCAATAAACACTAAGCTTGTTTGAAAACACGAATGTTTCCTCAATGAAAGTGGTAAAGTGTTAGGGTTTTGAAACAGAAAGGACCCTGATCCCCTTAAAGTTCCGGTTGGGAGTGATGTTTGTAACATGTTTTCACTAGGTGTCATTCTCAGAGCAGCTACATCCACCTGAACTTCTGTGGGTAGTCCATGCCAAGATTCTAAAAGACTGAATATCACTGTGCAGAAAGTGGGAAACGGGAAGACAATGTCTAGAATTCCCAAAGGTTAAAGTCTTGGATCAATAATTTTGGGAAATGGATCTCAAAAATTCTTTTCTAAGATCTAAGGATTAAACCTAGGACTCACTCTTGGGTTGGAATGATAACTGAGTGATTAAAAGTGTTCCTTGCTCTTCAGAAGGCCAGAGTTCAAACCCCAGCAATGCACTGTGTGCCCCTCAACTGCCTGTACCTCCAGCTCTAGAGCATATTATATGATTTCCTGGCCTCCAAGGCCCCTATAGGCACACACACACAGAGGTGTGTGTATACATACAAATAATAAGCCGTGAAAGCTTAACAGTTTACATGTTAACTGTTATTCACTATGGCGTTTGCTGTAAGTTACAACAAATATGTCAGTCTTGCTGAAATAATATTTTAAAAATAAATAATCTAAGTCAGCTCTTCTCAACTTGTGGTTCCTGAAAGGAATCACAAATCAAAGTTGCTGTCAATGCCACCAGAGGGCACTAGATCCCTCACAGCTGGAGTTACAGGCGCCTGGGAGGGCTTGGTGTGGGAGCTGGGAGATGGAAATCCCTATCTTCTGCAAGAGCCTCAGATGCTCTGAACTGCTGAGCCATAGCTACTCCCCACCTGCTTAGAGTTCTAACAAGAAAAGTGTTGACTTTTCTGTGGGTTTCTTTTACCTATAGATGCAGTGCTCAGGGAAGCAGACACTTCTCGTCTGTAGATCTCCTCCAATAGTAATGAATCCACCATCATCATAGATGTTTGAAAGAGATATTAAAATGATGGTTTACAGACTGGAGGGTTGGTTCAGTGCTTAATACCCGGGTTCGATTCTCAGCACCTACATGGAGGCTCATCTCCTACTCAAGCACCAGCATGTGTGGTGCACATATAAACTTGAAGGCACAACACTCGTATACATACAATAATAAAAATAAATATACATTATTTTCATGATGATTTGTTATTAATTCTTTGCTTGTAATTCAATTTTACGAACTAGGTACAGATATTTTTGCCTGTTTGTTCACAGAACAAAATAATCATTTTGCTCTGATTTTGTAATGTGAACCAGAAGGCAACTCAGAACCATAGCATTCTAACATTCAATCCTTTGGTAGTAAAACACTGACAAAAATCAACATGGGGAAGGAAGGGTTTTATTTGGCTTACAGATCCATCAGGGGAAACTGAGGCAGGAACTGAAGTAGAGATTATGGAAGAATGGTGCTTACTGGCTTGATCCCTATGGCTTGCTTAGACTGTTTTTATGTTTTAATCCAGAGCCAGCTGCCCGAGTGTGGCACCACCCTGCGTAGGCTGGGCCCCCTCACAACCCATATCACTAATTAACAGAATGCCACCACAGAATGGTCTAAAGGCCAATCTGATGGAATCATTTTCTCCAGTGAGTTTTCCTGGTCCCAGATAACTCAAACTTGTGTCTAGATGAGAAAAAAATACAGACAGATTTTATTTTTCAGTACAAGTAACTAACACTCAGAGTTCTTGAAAGATTTACAGTCTTCCAACTTATAGCCAGGCAGTGGTAGTGCACTTATTTAATACCAGCACTCCAGAGCACAAGCAGGTGCATATCTTGAGTTCAAAGCCAGTCTGTTCTACAGAGCAAGTTCTAGGATAGCCAAGACTACACAAACCTTATCTGGGCCTAGAGGAGGGGCAATCAACAGTCTTCCAACCATGGGAGGCGACCCAGATCCAGACATCTTCTCCTTATAGACTTTGTCAAAGGCTTCACTTTGAGCCACAGTGAAGGGATTTTTCCAGTCACCAGAAATGCCTGTCATACGCTGATGGAAATGCCATCAGAAAATGAGCAAATGTTGCACTTTCACAGCCAAGCCTGTCCCTCTGTCACATCATCAATCCAGCTGGTATTTTCTCCCAACACCAAAACAGTCCTCCTACAATTGTCTGTTTCATACCAACTGTCAAAATTACCTTGAGCACGGAAGGCATGGGACCAGTGATGATGTAGAGTTGGTCACTGTGAGAGTCAAAAATGCTGGATGGGAAATCCTGGTCTTGAAACTTTCATGGAAAAACTAAGGAAGTTTCTTCTCATACCTGAGCCTCGGTCCTCCTCTGCCCCCTTGGTGTGGAAAAATGGCAGCCATGTGACAGAACAGCACATTACAAATTGGCACTGAGGGTTCTCCAGTGTCCTTCACCTACTTTTCCAACTAAGGTTGTATTGCATTAATGGAACTATTACACTTGCTATAATCATTAAAAAATATCCGTTAGGAAAATAGATGTGTGCTACATCACTTTTCTCTGTGTGGGGGTTTGTAATCCATTTCCACTGAAACGCATATCATCTACCACCAAACACCTCCCAATTCGACTTTTTGGGTCATAAGTGAACCATCAACTCCACATCAGCAACGTGCTCTCCCGCATTCTACAGTCGTCTTTTGTTCTGGAGTTTGCATAAATGCACTGTGGACAGAGCTATGGGGTTAACTTCTGTCATTCAGTATAAAGCCACTGGAATCTGTTCCAAGTTGCAGCATGTGTAAATAGATTCTGTTACTCATGCATGAAATTGTATCTGAAAAATGTTGTAATCCCACAAAAACTCTCTGAACTGGAAAGTCTTGTTATGGTGACCATGTCTCTGGTTTCTTACAGACTTGGATAATGTCACTGAGACCTGAATGGTCTAAGTATATAATCAGGACTTGGGCACAGGCATCTCTCATTCCTCCTCTGCTTAACCACGGTCTATAAGGCTCCTCAGTAACAGATTTGTGGGCAGTGATTCTACAGAAAGAATTTGTTGGAGTGCGATGCTAACTTCCAATCACATTGGTTTCCATGTCGCGTGCTTCATGCATGTATTGAAAAGCTTCCCACTTCTACAATACAACTTTGATGCAGTATCTCCTCTCACCTTTTCTCAGCCATGGTATACTGGAGATGGAGTCATCTCCTGGATTTCTCATTGTTATACTGATGGATGTTCTGTTCTCTTTCGTGACTGAAAAGGAACAGCTTTGGACAGCACAACCAAGTTGTTCTGGACTCAAATGCTTGTGAAGAAATTGACACACCTTTTGCATGCTGCCTCTGAGGTACCAGGGTGGAAAAGAAGTTATGAGCAGAGAGTTGATACAAGCATTGGCAATTCACAAGTGCTTGAGTTCTGATCAAGTTGAATACTTCCTTACTGTATGACCTAATATTAATTTTCAACATCATGTACCATATATATATGTGTGTGTGTGTGTGTGTGTGTGTGTGTGTATGTATATATGCCATATATGTACCATATATGTGCATATACATGTATATGAGAATACACATATATATATACATATGTATATATACATACATGTACATATATATTCCTTAGTGTGTGACCTAGTATTTGTATACAACATCTTGTACATACATATATGTGTGTGTGTATGCTTATATATGCATCATGTGCATATACATATATGTGTGAAGACACATATATGTATACATATGTATATATAAGCACATATGTGTACATATATATGGCAAGTGTTTGTGTGTGTGTGTGTGTGTGTGTGTGTGTGTGTGTGTGTGTACTCAGCATGTACATGCACTGCTCACTGAGGTCAAAAATCCCTCCAGGTTGGGTTAGAGTTGGCTTGGAGCTATCATGTGGGTGCTGAGAATTGAATTCAGGTCCTTTGAAAGATAGCAAGTCATTTCAACCACTGATCCATCACTCAAGCACCGCAGTCACCAAATTTCATACTCTGTGTTTCTTTATAAAGGAATCATTGAATCAAAGAAAAGAAATCCCCCTGTTCCTTTGTGAAGTCTACATGCCAGCAGCCAACTCTTTTTTAAAAGGTTTGTTGTGTGTCTGTCTGTGTATGCTTGTGTGTATAGAGTGTGTGTGTTGAGTGTGTATGTGTGAGTGTGTATCTGTGTTGTGTGTGGTATACGTGTATGTGAAGTAATGAGATGTGTGTGTATGTGGTATGTATGCTGTGTGTATATGGTGTGTATGGTGGGGGGTGTCTGTGTAAATGTGAGTCTGCATGTGTCTGATGGTTGGGGGTGGGATGTTTGTGTGGTAATTGTGCATGTATATGTGGTATGTGTATATGTGTATGTTGTGTGTGTGGTGCATATGTGTATGTGTAAGTGTGCATGTATGTGTGTGTATGTGTGTCTGGTGGTTGTATGTGTTATGTGTATGTGTATGTTTGTGATGTGTGTGTATATGTGTGTTTGGTGTGTATGTGTGTGTGTGTGTGTGTGTGTGTGTGTGGTATGTGAGTATGTGGATGGGAATGATTTGCATGTGGTGTTTGTATATATGTAGTGTGTGTGTGTGTGTGTGTGTGTGTGTGTGTGTGTGTGTGTGTGTATACATAGGTGTTCCTGGAGGGCAGAAGAGAGTATCAGATTCCCCTGGAACTACTGTTACAGTCAGTCAGCTAACTGACATGGGTACTGGGTACCAAACTCAGATCCTCTGCAAAAGCAGCAAGTGCTACAAACTGCTAAGCCAACCTCAAAACCCAGACTTTTCCTTTACAACAAATAGATGAATTTTAATTTTAAGTGTACAAAATATAGGATGTCATTATGTCTTTTTTATCCATGTGTGTCTTGTTCCTGGGCTCGTGTTCACCTCATCAACTGTCACCCTTTGCTGTCCTTCTTGCCCCTTCCTACTAGTCCTCCCTCTCACTGCATAGTCCACGTCATCCCCATGTGCAGCACATACAGCTAAATCTAGATTTCATGTTAGAAGTCAAGTGATATTTGCTGCTCCTCCCCTCGGCACTCATGGTTCCCCTTGGTGTCCAACTTCTCTATAAATGTGTAGTATATGTAATATATGTGATAATATAGTATATAAAGAGAGTTTCCCATCCCTCCTGTCCTCCACACCCTTCTCCCCCATGCATCCCTTTTTTTCCCCACACACTCCATCCACTCCTCCTATGTTTCTCTTCAGAAAAAGGGCAGGGCTCCCATGGATATCAACTAGCCATGGGTTATCAAGCTGCAGTAAGACTAGGTACCTCCTCTTCTAATAAAGCAAGCCTGGGCAGCCCATTAGGACAAAAGAGTCCCAAATTCAGTCAACAGAGTCAAACATAGCTTCTGTTCCCACTGTTTTAGAGTTCCACAAGATGACCAAACTGCATAATTATGCAGAGGGCCTATGTTAGACCCAAGCAGGCTCCCTGGTTGTCAGTTCAGTCTTTATGTGCCCCTACGAGTCCAAGTTGGTTGATTCTGTGGGGATTTTTTATGGTGTCCTTGACTCCTCTGGCTTCTACAATCTTTCCTCCCCCTCTTCCACCAGATTCCCAAGCTCCACCTAGTGTTTGGCTGTGAGTCTCTGCATCTGTTTCAATCAGTGGCAGTGTGAATGCTCTCTGATGCCAATTGGGCTAGACTCCAATCGATGAGTATAGCACAACATAACTAGGAATTCCATTCACTTTTCTTTTGCCAGTCATATTTGGTTCTATCCTAGATCTCTGAGCTGTACAGTCTCTGGTCATGGGTTGCCAATTTTTCATTGACAAATTTTATTGGAAAAGCCAAGACTCATGAATCCAACCAGGTGTAAATTGGGTTGAGAACTGGAGGTTATAAATGAACAGGAAATTTTTTAAAACATTGTTTATCACAGAAAAAAATTAGAATTTCAATGGTCACTGTATTAAATTGGCCAATAGAAATACATTTGAAGAGGAGAGTTATATGAAAAACCACTACTCCTTTTGGCAATAGAATTGTTGCATATAATATATAGTTTACAATAGTGAGATTTCTGCTGGCCAGTCCATACATAGTTTTTGCTTAGGACTCAAGCTTGGAACATTCTCTGACAGTTTATATGAAATGTCTTGTGCCCAAGTTTTAAGTTCAAATCCATTTGATTGTCCCTGGTCCCCATTGTGAAGCTATCAAGGTACTAAGAGGTCTGAAAACCTTGGGAATGAAAAATTTTCAATTTCTCAGGAAGCAAACTGGGCTCCTCAGTGATAGCCAAGACAATGGGTTTTAGTCAATGGTGGCCCCGAACTAGAGAGGTTAATAGCTCCAGGGATGAGACAGCTCCTGGGACACCTGGCCCAGGAGATAACAGGGCTAAAGCTGAGCTAGTCTCTGGAATTCTCCAAGGTCTCACCAAATATACCAAACTAATATAACCAATCAAAATTGTATCTAATATCACTGCTTTGCCATCAACCAATCTTATTAGAGGTTACCTAACACTGATGGAAAAATTCCCCTAGCCCTGCATAAAAAGGGGCCTGTGAGCCCCTCAGGTCATAGCAATTTTGATGAATGGTTAGACCACACATACTGGTAATTTCTGCAGAATAATCACTTTTTGCCTTTGCATACTATTTAAGTTGGGGATCTTTCTTCAGTGATTCTTGGGCCCTAACAGTACCTGTAGCAAATGTGTTGATGATTTTTTTTCTAGCCTTTTACTCTGAAGTCATGTCTGTCTTTGTCACTGAGGTGTGTTTCATGTATGCAGCTAAATAATGGGTCCTGCTTACATATCCAATCTGTTATCCTATGTCTTTTTATTGGGGAATTGAGTCCATTGATGATAAGAGATATTGAGGACCAATAACTGTTGATTCCTGTTATTTTTGTTGTTATAGGTAGAATTGTGTTTGTAGGATTCTCTTCTTTTGAGTTTGCTGTAAGAAGAGAAATTTCTCTTTTTTTGTTGGGTGTAGTTTCCCTCCTTGTGTTGAAGTTTTCTGTTGTGGATTGCTGTTTGTTTTTTCTGTTCCCTCAAGAGGCGTGCCCCAACCAGGTGTAGATCATGTACTCAGGGGAGGTCAGGTGAAATCTTAATTCGTCAGATCAAGCTAGAGCCTGTTATTGGGCAATGGAAGGAAAAAGGCAGAGCTGAAAGTTTTAGAGAGGGGAAAGAGGAAGAAGACGGTTAGATGCAATGGAGGACAGAGGGAGAGATAGATGGAGGGAGAAGGAGATGAAGATGGAGCAGGCCCACATAGCCTGGAGGAGCCACAAGTAGCTAGGGATTTCATAATGGGCAATAGAGTAGTGAAATGGTATATTTGTCTAATCTAAGATTGTAGCTTGTAATTATATTATTGAGTTGTGTGTTCTTAGCACTGTCATTTTGGGGTTGGAGGTTTACCCTTATTAATCTGGCTGGTATATTCTAAGTCTCTAGTGTTTTCATTTCACAGGGCTAAGGGAATCTGAGTGAGTGGTAGATGGCTTTTGCAGGCCAGTCACAGGGGATAGATGGTCAGGAAAGTCTGAGTGGTGGCTCCAGGCATTTCAGGAAATGCTGGCCCAGTCAGCTCAATGAGTGGAGACCAAGAGAGCTAGCTTGGGAGCAGATTTTTGACTGGAGCGGCTTGACAGCATGCTGACCTTGGGAACCAGGGCAAGGAGACCTCTTGGGGCTGGCCATGGGGGTAGGCAAAACCTCTCTGGCTGGCCAATAGCCGAATTTATTGTGGGTTTCTATTTTGAAACTACATACTGCAGTTTTCCTTCTATTATCCTCTGTAGGTTTGTATAAGTAGAAAGATATTGTTTAAATTTGGTTTGGTCATGGAATATCTTTTTTTTTCTCCATCTATGGTAATTGAGAGTTTTGCTGGATATAGTAGCCTGGGCTGGTGTTTTTGTTCTTTTAGGGTCTGTATAACATCTGCCCAAGATCTTCTGGCTTTTAGAGTCTCTGTTGGGAAGTCTGGTGTAATTCTGATAGGTCTGCCTTTAAATGTTACTTGATCTTTTTCCCTTAATGCTTTTAATATTCTTTCTTAATTCTGTGCATTTGGTTTATTGATTATTATGTGATGGGGGGAATTTCTTTTCTGGTCAAAGTTATTTGGTATTATGTAGGCTTCTTGTATATTTATGGGCTTCTCTTTCTTTATGTTAGGAAAGTTTTCTTCTATAACTTTGTTGAAGATATTTACTGGCCGTTTGAGTTGGAATCTTCCCTTCCTTCTATACCTATTATTCTTAGGTTTGGTTTTCTCATTGTGTTCTGGATTTCCTGTATGTTTTGGGTTAGGAGCTTTTGCATTTTCTTTGACTGTTGTGTCAGTGTTTTCTATGGTGTCGTCTACATGTATTATCTGCACGTATGTGTGTAATCCACAGGGGAGGCCAGAATAGAGCCTTAGCCTCCCCAGGGACTGGAGATACAGACTGCTATGTGGGTAGCAGGACTTGAAACCCAGTCCTCTGGAAAAGCAGTCAGCTTCTCTTCTTAATTGTATCAATGTCTCTCCAGCCCCCTGTTTATATCTTTTGAATAATGTAACAAAATGGTAGTGTTTACTAATGCTGATTGAAATTCCAATAGTTAGGAAGATCAGTTTCACGATGAGATCATTTAAACTGTCCCAGCTACATATTAAGTTCCAGGACAGCCTGAGCTACATTAGCCTCCCCTTAAAATCAATCCCTCACAGTCTTATACAAAGCTGTTGAGTCTAGGCCTACAGGAGATAGGAACTTTTCCTTTTTCCTTTTTCTTTTTTGGTTCTTTGAGTCAGGGTTTCTCTGTGTAGCCCTGGATGTCCTAGAAACTGTGTTGAGGGAACCATGATGGCTTCAAACTCAGAGTGTTCCTGCCTCTGCCTCCGGAGTGCTGGAATCAAAGTCATGTACCTCTACTACCATATGGTTGAAAGCAGTGTTTCTTAACATTTGCTTTTGGAACTGCAGAAATGGCTCAGCAGTTATGAGCACTGACTGTACTTCAGGTTTGATATCCAGCAACCATATTGAACTCCAGTTCCACAGGATTAACTCCATTTTGTTTTGGACCTCCACAATCACAGAGATGCATACAGGTGACCATTCATACACATAAAATAAATTAAAAATTAAAATAAATGAAACATTTTATTATTTAAAAGAATAGACTTATTTATGTATGTGAGAGTTCTGCCTGTTTGTGAATGATATATGTGTACCATTTGTACCTGGTATCTAAGGAGGTCAGAAAACAGGTCTGAAGTGAAAGATCTGTATGACAAGAACTTCAAGTCTCTGAAGAAAGAAATCGAAGAAGACCTCAGAAGATGGAAAGATCGCCCATGCTCATGGATTGGAAGGATTAATATAGTAAAAATGGCCATCCTGCTAAAAGAAATCTATAGATTCAATGCAATCTCCATCAAAATTCCAACTCAATTCTTCATAGACTTAGAAAGAGCAATTCTCAAATTCATTTGGAATAACAAAAAAAACAGGATAGCAAAAACTATTCTCAACAATAAAAGAATTTCTGGGGGAATCAGCATCCCTGATCTCAAGCTGTACTACAGAGCAGTAGTGATAAAAACTGCATGGTATCGGTACAGTGACAGGCAGGTAGGTCATGGAATAGAATTGAAGACCCAGAAATGAACCCACACACCCACAGCCACTTGATCTTTGACAAAGGAGCTAAAACCATCCAGCGGAAAAAAGACAGCATTTTCAACAAATGGTGCTGGTTCAACTGGCGGTCAACATGTAGAAGAATGCAAATTGATCCATTCCTATCTCCCTGTACAAAGCTCAAGTCCAAGTGGATCAAGGACCTCCACATAAATCAAGATACATTGGCCATGCAGCTCCATACTCAAATAGCGCAGGGAAAGAGCTACCCTTCCAAGAGTGTGGACAAGCCTGTGGTCAGGGTGTGAGGCCAGTACCTCCACTCAGAGGGACCTGCTCCGAAACTCCAGCACACAGGGACCTACAGCCTGGGAACAGCAGCCTTCTGGTCTCCTTCTTCAGGACACTGGAACAAAGGAACAGCCTGGGACAGGAGCCTTCCAGTTTATGCCTGTGGTCTGTGCCACCCGGCTCCATACCCAAATAGCGCAGGGAAGTGGTACCCTTCCAGGAGTGTGGACAAGCCTGTGATCATGGATAAGGCCAGCACTTCTGCTCAGAGACACCCACCCCAAACCCTCAGGACACAGGGACTGAGGAGTGGCCTTCTGGTTTCCTTCTGAGGCCTGGAGCTAATCCCATGACACAGGGATCCATACTCAGTGCAAGAAGAGAGCTAGTCTCCCAGGAGTGCAGACACACCTCTGAGCACAGGAAGATCACCACTTCTGTTCAAATTCCTCAATAAAGTGGGACCCTAGAAGAGCCATCAGGACACAGGAAACAAGGGACAGCTGGGGACAATATCCTTCTGGTTTCTTTCTGTACCCTCGAGCTGACCCTGTACCACAGCTCTCCAACCCCAAATTCCTCTCAGAGAGAGCTGGTCTCCAAGGAGTATCAATGCAGAGGCTTGCAGGAGGGACAAGTCACAGTCAGAGAGAGCAAGACCAGCAAACACCAGAGATAACCAGATGGTGAAAGGCAAGGGCAAGAATATAAGGAACATAAACCAAGGCAACTTGGCATCATCAAAACCCAGTTCTCCCACCACAGAAAGCCCTGAATGCCCCAACACACCAGAAAAGGAAGACTTAGATTTAAAATCACTACTCATGATGATGATAGAAGACCTTAAGAAGGAAATAAATAACTCCCTTAAAGAAATACAAGTGAACACAGGTAAATGGTGAGAAGCCCTTAAAGAGGAAATACAGGAAAACACAATCAAACAGGCAAAGGAAATGAACAAAACCATCCAGGATCTAAAAATGGAAATAGAAACAAAGAAATCACAAAGGGAGACAACCCGGGAGATAGAAACCCTAGGAAAGAGTTCAGGAGTCATAGATACAAGCATCACCAACAGAATACAAGAGATAGAAGACAGAATCTAAGGTGTAGAAGATACCATAGAAAACATTGACACAACAGTCAAAGAAAATGCAAAATGCAAAAAGCTCCTAACCCAAAACATCCATGAAATCCAGGACACAATGAGAAGACCAAACCTAAGGATAATCTGTATAGAAGAGAGTGAAGATTCCCAACTTAAAGGGCCAGTAAGTGTCTGGAACAAAATTATAGAAGAAAACTTCCCTAAGCTAAAGAAAGAGATGAACATAAACATTCAAGAAGACTACAGAATTCCAAATAGATTGGACCAGAAAACAAATGCCTCCCGTCACATAATAGTCAAAACACCAAATGTACAAAATAAGGAAAGAATATGAAAAGCAGTAAGGGAAAAAGGTGAAGTAACATATAAAGGCAGACCTATCAGAATGACACCAGACTTCTCAACAGAGACTATGAAAACTAGAAGATCCTAGACAGATCTCATACAGACCCTAAGAGAACACAAGTGCCAGCCCAGGCTACTATACCCAGCAAAACTCTCAATTACCATAGATGGGGAAACCAAGATTTTCCATGACAAAACAGAATTTACACAATATCTTTCCACAAACCAGCCTACAAAGGATAATAGATGGAAAATGCCAACACAAGGAGGGAAACTACACCCTAGAAAAAGCAAGAAAGTAATCTTTCAACAAACTCAAAAGAAGATAGCCACACACACATAAAAATAACACCCAAAACAACAGGAACTAACAATCACTATTCCTTAATATCCCTTAACATCAATGGACTCAATTCCCCAATAAAAAGACATAGACTGACAGACTGGATCCATAAACAGGACCCGGCATTTTGCTGCATACAGGAAACACACCTCAGTGTTAAAGACAAACACTACCTCAGAGTAAAGGGCTGGAAAAGAAATTTCCAGGCAAATGGTCCCAAGAAACAGGCAGGAGTAGCCATTCTAATATCAAATAAAATCGACTTTCACCCAAAAGTCATCAAAAAAGATAAGGAAGGACACTTCATCCTCATCAAAAGAGAAATCTATCAAGAAGAACTCTCAATTCTGAACATTTATGCTCCAAATGCAAGGGCACCCACAGTCATAAAAGAAACTTTACTAAAGTTCAAAGCACACATTGCACCTCACACAATAATAGTGGGAGACCAACACCCCACTATCATCAATGGACAAGATCTTGGAAACACAAACTAAACAGAGACACAGTGAAACTAACAGAAGTTATGGACCAAATGGATTTAACAGATATCTATAGAACATTTCATCTCAAATCAAAAGAATATACCTTCGTCCCAGCACCTCATGGTGCCTTCTCCAAAATTGATCATATAATCGGTCACAAAACAAACCTCCACAGATACAAGTAGATTGAAATATTCCCATGACTCCTATCAGATCACTACGGATTAAGGCTGATCTTCAATGGCAACAAAAACAACAAAAAGCCCACATACACATGGAAGCTGAACAACGCTCTACTCAATGATAACTTAGTCAAGGAAGAAATAAAGAAAGAAATTAAAGACTTCCTAGAATTTAATAAAAATGAAAGTACAACATACCCAAACTTATGGGACACATTGAAAGCAGTGCTAAGAGGAAAACTCATAGCTTTGAGGGTCTCCAAAAAGAAACTGGAGAGCACATACACTAGAAGCTTAACAACACACCTGAAAGACCTAGAACAAAAAGAAGCTAATATACCCAAGAGGAGTAGAAGGCAGGAAATAATCAAACTCAGGGCTGAAATCAACCAAGTAGAAACAAAAAGAACTATACAAAGAATCAACAAAACCAGGAGTTGGTTCTTTGAGAAAATCAACAAGATAGATAAACCCCTAGCCAGACTAACCAGAGGGCACAGAGACAGAATCCAAATTAACAAAATTAGAAATGAAAAG
>JAPYYD010004080.1:0-13455 GCA_028551405.1 Uromys caudimaculatus | reverse complement strand
TTGCCCCTCCTGCAGGTCTCTGTGTCAGTACTCCTTGAAGACCAGCTCTCTCTGAGAGGTGTTTGGGTTTGGAGAGCTGTGGCACCAGGTCTGATCCTGGTCCTGGAAGTTGCTGACCTTCAGTCTCTGTGGCCCGCGGAAAGCGGGCGGAGTCCTTGAGCTCTGGGGCTCGTTTTGCCCCTGCTAGAGGCTTTTCCTCCTTCCTCGGAGAGAGAATTTTCTCCTGGGGCTTCTTGTCTCTGGAATCCTAGTGTCCCAGGCAGAAGTTTCCTGCCACAGCTGCCCGCTTTTGGGATCCAGGGGGGTTTCTAGGCCCGCCTACCTCGGTCCCTGTGTCTCGCAGGTTCGGGGCAGTACCTGGTGAGCTGTGGGGCGTGTCTTTGTCCCTCTGCTGGGTCTTGCGATCTCCTGAGAGGGATCTTTGTCCTGGCGTTGATTAGCTGTGGGGCCCTGTGGCCCAAGCTGAGGTTTCCGGCCGTTGCCGGAAGCTGCTGGCTGTCAGTCTCTGTGGCCCGCAGAAAGCGGGCAGAGTTAGTGAGCTCTGGGGACGCGTTGCCCCTGCTATGAGCTTTTCTGCATTCCTGGGAGAGAGAGGATTTTCTCCCGGAGCTGCTTGTCTATGGAATCCTAGTGTCCCAGGCAGAAGTTTCCTGCCACAGCCGCCCGCTTTTGGGATCCAGGGGGGTTTCTAGGCCCGCCTACCTCGGTCCCTGTGTCTTGCGGGTTCGGGGCAGTACCTGGTCCAATTCCTACTTTCTTATTCATCCCCAAGTTCTAAATAACTTTAAAAGTCCCACAGTTTTTGCAAATTCTTACATATTAAAATTTCAATTCCTTTAAAAATATCCAATCTCTTAGAATTTAAAGTCTTTTTAATATTAAAAGTCTCTTAACTGTGGGCTCCACTAAAATACTTCCTTCCTTCAGAAAGGAAAAACTATCAGGGCACAGTCACAATCAAAAGCAAAATCAAACTCCAACCATCCAATGTCTGGGATCCACTCATGATCTTCTGGATTCCTCCAAGGGCTTGAGTCACTTCTCCAGCTCTGCCCTTTGTAGCACACACCTTGTGTTCTAGGCTCCAGATGCCTGTACTCCACTGCTGCTGCTGTTCTTGGTGGTCATCTCATAGTACTGGCATCTCCAAAACACTGCTGTCTTCCAGTGCAACTAGGCTTTACCAACAGCCTCTCATACGCTCTCTTCATGGTACCAAGCCTCACCTCCTTTGCATGACCCCTTCAGTCCTGGGCCATCAACTGCAACTGAGGATGCACTTTCACTAATGGTAATCTAGGCTTCAGCTGCTCTTCATGACTCCTTCATGCCTTCAAAACCAGTACCACCTGGGTGACTCTTACACATTACCAAGTTCAGCCACAGCACAAGGTACAATCCTGGCTATCTCTGGAATGCAGCCTCTGTGCTCTCAGAAAACACTTCTTAGAAGATTTCACCTCAGTGATGCTGGCCTCCTCTCAATCACCGCCAATTTCCAAGCTACAGTCAACCAGCATCAATAGCCCCAGTAATGCAATAGTTTTGCTTTAGTAGTTCTGGTATCTTGTTAATCACAGCTGATCCTTTAGTCCCAGCTAACCAAAACCACAGAATCTTCACAGTCAAACTAGCAATGGTCCTGATAAGAGTCTTTAATCTTCCCTCTGATATTTCACAAGCCAGGCCTCCATCTTGTGCACTGTTCTCAACGTTATCTTCCAAGCTCCTACAGAACATTCCACAGAGCTCTTAGCATCCCAATGACTCTTCTAGCTTAAAGTTCCAAAGTCCTTCCACAGTCCTCCCTAAAACATGGTCAGGTTGTCACAAGAATACCCCACTATGCTTGTACCAATTTGTCTTAGGGTTTCTATTCCTGCACAAACCTCATGACCAAGAAGCAAGTTGGGGAGGAAAGGGTTTATTCAGCTTACACTTCCAAGTTGCTGTTCATCATCAGAGGAAGTAGGGACTGGAACCAAGCAGGTCAGGGATCAGGAGCTGATGCAGAGACCATGGAGGGATGTTTCTTACTGGCTTGCTTCTCCTGGCTTGCTCAGCTGGCTTTCTTATAGAGCCCAAGACTACCAGCCCACAGATGGTACCATTCATAAGGGGCCCGCCCCCCTTGATCACTAATTGAGAAAATGCCTTACAGCTGGATCTCAGGGAGGCATTTTCTCAACTGAAATTCCTTTCTCTGTGATAACTCCAGCTTGTGTCAAGTTGACACAAAACCAGCCACTATGCCCAGTCTGGTCTTGAACTTGTGATCCCCTTGTCTCAGTTCTTTTCATCAGTTGTTGGGGTTACATGTGGGTGCCATAGTACTCTGCAGCTTTCTAATGTTAAGTCAAAATGCCTCAATGAGAGTATAGATGTTATTGAGAATGTACATTTGAGCAAAATCCTGAAGAAAGTGTGGGTGTTTATTTTAGGAATAAGAAAACAAGTAAAGGGGACTCTGTGGATGAAATCCATTTTTATGAAGAATGCTTTCCAATGATAGTGACTTTTCCCTCTCCTTACTTACATTTCTAATATTCAGCCAAGGTGTCTGTAAAATGATAAAAGGATTAAAAATATGTGGTACATATGCATAGCAGATTCTAGGCAGCCATATAAATAATGGGGTCCTGTTGCTTGCAATATCATAGGTGAAAGCAGAGATTCATTGTGTTAAATGAGATAAAGCCAGGCACATAAAGACAAATGTGGAACGACTAACTGTGTACAGAATCTAAGAGTTGACCTCATTGAACTAGAGAATGGTTAGCTTAGCAGAGACTGCAGTAGGTTGGAGAAGGAGCCTATGGAGAAGACAGCCAAGGGTAGAGTATCAGTTACATAGGAGGAATGGACCTGGGTGCACTGTTTCACCACAGGGTGGACTGTAGTAAATAATACTGCGTTGATTTTTTCTAAACATACAGAACAGAGGACTTTGAATCATGGCACAGTATCTACCTGCATTGAAACACTATTCTCTACCACATGATGTGCAAAATTCATGTATCAATGAAAAAATAAAGCAATTACAATATTATACAAATGTTTGTATTTTTCCCTTGTCTCTGAACTTCCCTTATAGTTCATATATTGGGTTGAGTTTTCCTATGATTTCTGTGTTACCTAGTTTATCATAGAGATGTGCAGTGGGATGAAGGTTTTCTTTTGTATTTTAAGAACAGAATCCCCATGGCAGGGAGAGGGACATGAGTTGTGTCGTATTTGGAGGATTTCAATAGTTCTATGGTACAAGGAACACATTCTTCCTTCATGCATGGCCTTCATGGAAAAGAGCTGGAGCAGAGCCACAGATGGGGAAAATTTATGTCCAAAGTGGAAGAAAAACCATCAGCAGTGCGTGCACCCCACTCACAGGCTTTGACTATGTAGCTCTGTCATGACAGAGATGGAACTTTCTCCAAAGAAGCTGAGGTATGCATTATCAAAGCAAATCTGATCCAGAACTCAGAATAACAGAGCTACAGAATTTGCTATGTCGGGGGAAAAACCATTTCCTTTTCAGACAGCTATATTGTACTAGGAGACCCCAGGGATCGCAGGCGAGAGCTGACAAAGCATTCAATACTGGAACATGGTATTCCTACCTGGACCCTGTGCCCTAACTCTTGAGATTCAAAGAAGTGGCTGCAAATGTTTATGCTTGGGAGGAGGAGGCAGCGAGAAAGGGCACTCTTTCAAAGATGCTGACTTTGGAGAAATAGCTCTGCATAAAAGCTTTTTTGTTTCTGTCCCTTAAGATGAAGTGGGACTGTCCAGCTCTTGCTAATTATCGCAGGGACCGTTTTGTGTGTGTTCTCTCTCTCTCTCTCTCTCTCTCTCTCTCTCTCTCTCTCTCTCTCTCCACAGTTGTTAACACAAAAGCAAACTATAAAGAAAGCCTTGTCACTCTTGTGGAAAGTGGGAGCCCAGGCTTGCCTTTAGCTTTCCAGGCGTGCTAACGGTGAGACTGTGATTGCTTTCTAACAAAGTGCTTTCTTTGACTCTTCTGTTCCAAGGAAAAGTGGATGTGTCAGCTGCACAAGGAGTTCTGCTGAGCACAGAACTATTGAGCATTGAACTGGGATTCGGGTTTCCTTCGCAAGTGACATGTGACCTCTTCCAGCTGAGGAAGTGAGTTGAAGACAGGGATTGATATCCAGCTAAGTTTAGGAGGCTGCCCTAGGAGCTTGAGGCCAGGTCTCACCCAAAGCAGATCCTGCGATAGTAGTTACATGACTTGAAAAGAGAAGTGAAGATGTCAAGCACAGACATGAGAATAGCAAGAGGGACAATGAGGAGGGGACGAAAGGGGGCTATGGGCAAGGAGATGTGCTAAAGACACACAATAAGCTGGCTGGAAATGTCTGTGTGAAACCACCACGTATAATGTGCATGCACCAACACAAATGTATACGAACAAAAACAATCTCAAGTAAATTGTGGATGAAGAAAGAAGTCAATAATAACAAGTTAGAACTGGTCAGGATGCAGAGAATAAATTACAGAATGCTCAGCCTTTAAGAGAATCACTACCCTCTCCCAAGGCTCAGGGATTCTTGTGTAAGAGGGAACAGAAAGAGTGTAGGAGCCAGAGGTAATGGACAACCACAAGGAAACATTATCTTCTGGAAATAGCAGGACACACACACACACACACACACACACACACACACATACACAAACTCACAGTGGCTGGGACAGCATGGGTAAAATGGGGCAATCCCAACCCAAAGCAAATCCCACCATGGATAGGGGAAGGGAGCACACAATCCCACCCCTAGCTGTGGAGCTAGTGACAATTGTAGTTGCTGGGGAGATTTATCTAGGGATATAAGGGCAGCACAAATTAGTCTTGGAGGACTGAAGAAAATGGAAACAAATTTGTGAAGTTTGGTGGGTAGAAGGCGGGGTGGACCTCAGAAGAGTTGGGGGAGGGGAATGAACACAAAACAAATATTAAACTTTTAAAGATTAAAAAAATAAAAGCAATTTAGTCCTGTGGGTAATGTGAGTTTAGTGTGGTGTGTGTGTGTGTGCGTGTGTGTGTGTGCGTGTGTGTGTGTGCGTGTGTGTGTTTCTGGGGTATGACATAGAACAAGGCTAAGCCAGTGTTTTCAGTACAGTAAAGATATTCACCAATCAAAATTTATTTAAAGGTTTTTTTTGAGAGTCATTAAGGCCAGACACTCTGCATGGGGTGATCTATTACTTAATATAGGTAAAGTGTATGTTTTTATGTAGCTTTCATTCTTGAAAGTCAGAAATAAAGAATCAGGACAAAAAAATAAATAAATCCCAGGCCTGCTCTATTTAATATAGTAGTCTCCAGGTTTGTGGGCTTATTGAGAAACTGAAATGTTCAAAATGGTTTGTGCCTTCTGGATAAGGCACACAATGGATTTTAGAGATACACCATGAAAAAATAATGTAATGTTTTTGGACGTTTGTGTTTGTTTGCTTGTTTTGAGACAGGGTTTCATGCATTTTAATTGAGAATATGGTGAAATAATTATTATATGAGAATTAATAGAATATATTACTTAGGTTAAATTTACCTATTTATTTTATATTGTAGCTACTGGATAATTTAAATGAACACACACAACCTGTGCTCTATTTCTATGGGACAGGGCTAATGAAATCTCTAGAGACTGGTTTCCCCCTGAGTATATTCCAGTAGCCTTAACATTAGCCAAACGGTTGTTAGAAGTACAGACCCTCCGACTCTGCCCAGATCCAGGCAGGTTTTCAGCAGAGATATAACACAATCTGATTTTATGTCAATAGGATATTCTGGCTGGGGTGGTACAAAGGCATGGCTATGGGTTATGAACAAAAACAGCTGGGTAGCATCCTTAATTAGGCATGGGACCTGACAAAAAAGCAGAGTTTCCATTATTGGAGAGCACAGACCATCAAGCCAAAGAAGCTCGATTGAAGACTGAAGAGGGATATGTGTACAGAAGTGGTGTGGGCCCAAGAGGCCTCAGCACGAGCAGTGACCACAGCCATGGCTTTGCTGAGAGAACGAAGGTAGGGCATTATGGTCTGAGAGCGTAAGAGACAGAAGGACTGGTGAGCAGGGCTGCTGTTGGCATCAATAACTCATTTAACACCAATGACCATGGCAATGGCTGTGACTTGTCAGTCAAAATCCTCTCTTCCAGGGTCACAAAGGTAAGCAGACAGTTGCTTACTCAGCCTCTTTCACCTCCATGCAGCCATTTCATGAAGTTCTTCAATGTATGAGAAGAGCTATACGCTACTTCAGTACCTAGGCTGCAACACTGGACATAGCTGAGTCCATAGTTTCTGATTGGATTATTGGCTTTAAAACATACACACACACACACACACACACACACACACACACACACACACACACACACACACACACAGAGTAAACCATCAAGGCGCTGACTCTTCTCCAGCTCCCACAAACCTCGAAATGCTTTGAAAAAGAGCCTCTGCTTACAAAGATGGGGAGTATCTGCAAGACTTTCTCTGCGTAGCTTCTAAGGAGCGTAGAGCGCGGCATGGTTTTTAAGACTCTGCTTTCTCTGGGTCGCTAAGGATTTTAAGGGCATGCTAGTCTTACAAACTCTTTCCCTTAAAATATAGGGCTTCTTAGAATCTCCGGGCCGCTGTCGAGCAGCAACCGGTAATCTCAACAGGACTTGGAGAAGGCCTATCTAAAAAATTTCGTGGTTTTGGCTTTTGTCTAGTAGAGGAAACTCCAGTATGATTGATAGAAAAATCCACAATGCTTCAGAGAATTATATGGAATAAATACTTCAAGACCGGCTTAAAAATGGCAGACCTACTGCAAAATAAGAAGAGAGTTTTAAAAACCATGAAACATCTGTTTATCAGGCTGAGAAAACCACCCACCTCAAGTATGGACTTGTTTTAATGGAAAAAGAAAGACGTCAGCAAAAGGAGCCAGCATCTTTGGAAGATAACCCTGAGGGGTAATATTTAGAAATAATCAGAAATCATGCATTTGCCAGATTTCAGAGTTGTGGGAGATCAGTGACTTCCTCGTGCACCTGCTTTTACCAGTTTTGCATAGGGATGCCGAGGGTGGTCACTGGGTGCCAGTCCTACTCCATGTTAGGTATCTGTGCGAAGGCAAAGCCTTGCTCTTTAGTGCCTGTGCCTTTAGCATGAGAAGAATGGTATTTACAGAGTTGACAGCTCTAACTTAATTCAGTGTTTGAGATTTTTCTTGATGTGGAGTCTGGTGGGAGTGATGTACTGTGAGTTCGTGTGCCTCTGCTCTGTTACTCTCTGGTGCTTGTTATTGGAACCCAATCCCACGTGACGACGCCCACATTGGGAACACGTGTTTTCCATCTGATGGGCCATGCTATAGGACATGGAGGTGGGAGCTCCCTGCCACACCCCACCAACACCGTCATCTCAAGAAATGAGTGATGATTGAAGCTTTTTGGACGTTTTGTGTTTGTTTGCTTGTTTTGAGACAGGGTTTCTATGTTTTTAGCCTTGGCAGTTCTGGAACTCACTCTGTGGATGAGGCTGGCCTAGAACTCAAGAGTGCCTCCTGCCTCTGCCACCCAAGTGCTGGGAATAAAGGCATGTGCCACCACTACCTGACTGATCATTGTAGTTTTAAGCCAGTGGATTTTTGATGTAGTTTGGTATCAGAGAAGAAATAGATGAAATTCAGTTCCACTCAGTATCCTTGAAGCAGCTTTGATCTTCAGTCATATCTAGAAAAGCTTTGAATATTGCTCATGTTCTTCCCCTTTCTCTTTCCACCAGAGCTCTATTTGGAGATTGCTGAGTATTATTATTATTAATTATTATTTTTACAATAGAGTGATTATAATTTCAAGGCAAAATAATGACATGCAGCAGGTATTTGAAAGACAGTGTCTGAATATTTTCAGATAGACGCCATGCAATTTCTGCAGCTCCTCAGTTCTATCTCCTATACCACTTAGGTCATTGTTGATTTTTATTTTAACTCATGTTTTACATTCCCAAAAGTCTGTTTGCTTCCTGCACAAGTGTACACAATCGTTCTTGGTCATTTCTTTTACTTGCTGGCATTTTCAAGTCCAGCTTTTAATCTTTCCTCTGAAATTTTTTTTTTTTAAAAAAAACAACATGGTTCTGTATCCCTTGGAGAACTAATTGTGGGGCACCTTGAGGTCTAGAATGAAGGCGAATTCCTCCAGATAGGATTGGGCTTTGTTTCTGCTAGGTGCCTGGGAAACACCCCAATCTGGATCTCTTTAAACTAAACGCACCATTTGAATGTGTTTATGTGAGTCTGAGCAAAGGCTTGCTACAAGAATTAGCTCGCCATTACCATTTGTCTTTCTTTTATTTTTCTCTCCGTGTTGTCTAATGCCCAGTTGTTCCTTGAAGTCTTCAGCGAGGGTGTGTCCATGTGATAGTTTTTCTCCCAATTAATCATTAAACTGAAAGAGGAACCCTTTGGAATCCTGGCTCTATGGGAGTAAAGGACTCTTTGTTGACCACCCACTTTGTCTCCACTCTGCTTAAGCTAGCTAATGAGGACTTTAAAATCACTACTCAACTCTCACTTTCGAAATGCCCTCGGCTAAAGTGGCTGATGCTTTTCTCCTGTCAGTTTGTGCTTTCATTTTGGCCTCAGATTTTTTTCTTTTTCTTTCTTCTATTATTATCCTTTCTTTGGATTCTCAGTTTATTGGTGTTTTTAAGGAAGATTTCTTTTTGTTTTTCACTAGTGTTTTAGATCTTTTTCTCCCTAGAAAACTGAGTTGTTTGACTCATACTGCTCTAGCCCATCTCACTGCCAGAAATATCTCATTCCTGGGGGGGGGGGGCAGTCAGGCCTTCTGAGCGCTTTCAGGAATGATGGAAAGCCGTTGGTCCCTGTTCTGTGTAGATATTACAAACACGAGTTTAAGCCAATGGCCAGATATGGAACATAGAATAAAGTTTCCCTAGTCCATAGAGGGAACAGAAGAGGTTTGCTTCCATCACCATGCTCCTCAGGATGAATTCAATCTGCAAAAAGAATTTTGGAAATCGGGAGAGTTCCTAGTAGAATCATGGAACATTATGTCATTTTTTTTAATTTAAGAAAACGGAGTTTAAATCCTATATAAATGCCCTTTTAAAGTCTCCATCTTCCGTGGGCTGAAAACAGAGGTCCCCCAACTGGCTGTTTGTTAATTTGTTTGGATGCTTTCTAGGGCAACTGTTCACTGATGACAGTGTGGCCTATGAAGAGTAGGGTTGGCAGGTAAATGGAGTTTGTTTAATTTAAACTCATACGGAATTTCCAGAAGGTAAGATACAAGTAGTAATTTAAAGGACTGTAAAGGAAATGAGATTTGCTTTAGCTTATGAGTTCAGTGGGCCCTTGAAGAAATAGCTAGGTGTGTAATTTTACCTTCTCTTTTTTCCTTCCTTACAACTTTGCATCATACTCTGGGGTCTGTATTCATGATTTTGAGAAAATGCTACTATGTATTTTGCATTCTTCAGCAATACTCAGAAGTTCCCAAGAGTATAATTTCACCAGAAAAAAAATACTACCCACAAAATTAGAATTCACTAATAGATAAAAGGAATCCTGTAATGATCTTTGGGAAGAGCTACCAATTACAACGAAGATAATTGTAGATGCTCTGGGCTAGACACAGAAAGGACATACAGCAGTTCCGCACTGTGTACTTTATTGTTTCCTAAGAGCCTGCTGCAGCCACTCTCCCACCATATGCTAAAACACAATAGGTTGTTTTGTGTCTAGGTTTCCATATGTGGATGCTAACCTCTGTAAATCTGGCTGCTCCTGGTGGGACTGCAGATGTTGTCTGGGCTTCTTAGGCCAAGTGACTTAGGATGTCATCCTGCATGGGCACTTTGATTTTGTTGGTGACACCTTTAGCAAACGAACAAGGTCTTCTCTTCTGAGAATTCTGAACAAAACAATGAACATAACCAAAATGTCAGCACAAAACAACTTGAGAGATACAATGGGAGTCAGATATTTTAAGAAGGCAGAGGTATAGGAAGTTGACAGAAACCGTAAAGTAGAGAAGTGGAAATAACAACAACCAAGCAAAGCAAAACTAGTGGATAGAGAAGGACGTCATGGGTAGCAGAGTGACTGGCAGCTTCAGGAAGGGCATGTAGCTCTCTCCACAGGCTAGTTCTCTATTGCATTTAAAGGATGACTTTTAGTGACTTCTTTTGTAGTCTCACACTTGAACAAAGTGCATTCTGTTTGCTGTGATTCCCCACCCTTTTGAGCCTCCTAACTATTCCTGTTACCTAAACCTTTACTAGTCTCTTCCCCACATTGATGTCTTTTGTTTGCTGAGACCCACTGAGCTTAAATAGGTCTGTGTGTGTGACCATGGCTTTAGAAAAAACTACTGGACTCTGGTTAGATTCTCAGGGTCTTCAGAAACAGATAAAACGTCTGCCCCTCTCCCTAAATCCATCAGTAGCTAATAGTTCAGCATTGAAGTGGTAAGCCCTTCCTATGAACCATTCCCCAGTCCACTGACCATTTACAGACCTAGTCTTGTGTCTGTAGGCAGCCCCAGCTGCTGTGAGGTCATGGCTGCATTGACTACTGTTGCATTTTTAAAAATAATGAGGATACCAGCATTCCCTTATTACTTCAAGAAAATGTATTTATGATATTAATAACTGAAATATACTAATCAAACTGGATCTTATAGAAAATAGAAAGCAACCAAATTGATATTTTTCTAAAATGTTTGCATTTGTCTAATGTATGTATGTGTATATATGCAGATTCAGTATACACTCATGCTTGTACATATGGATGAATGACTATGTTCTACCATGATGACAATGGACTAACCCTCTGAACTGTAAGCTATTCCCACTTAAATATTTTTCTTCAAAAGAGTTACAGTGGTCCTGGTATCTCTTCACAGCAAGAAAACCCCAAGACATGGTTTAAATGTACAATATCCCCACAGACTAAGATATTTGAACACTTAGTCCTGAGCTGGTAGACTATTTTGGGCAGTTGTAGAAATTTCAGGAGGTAAGATCCAGCTAGTGGAAGTAGGCTTCCCAGGGAAAGGCTGGAGTTACAGCCTGGCTCTTCTGCCTGACCATGAAGTTCCATTGCGATAAAAGCCAGTCAGTCTCATATTCCTTCTGCCACAGCGGTGAGTTGCCATGGACTCTACCCCGTGTTTCTGTCTATGTTGGATTGAACACGCCCAAACCATGAGCCAAAATAAATCCTTCCCATAATTGTTTCTGCCAGATATTTTGTCACAGTGATGAGAAAACCGATACATAAAATTAGTATTGAGTAGTGGTGCCTTTGGTCTGAGAAACATGACCGTGTGCTTCATAGGCCTTTGGAAGTGGTTTCAGGAGGAATGCAGATTAGTGTTGACCTGTGGGCTAGAATGGAATGCCGTATGGAAGGTTAATTGGCTATTCTGGTAGAAATGTTGATGAACAGAATTTCTGTAGAAATGAAGATACTGACGACCTAGCTCATGAGGTTTGAGAAAGGAATAATGACTTTCCTGGGGACAGGGCTTGAGGCTCCTGTTATTACATTCTAGCAAAACAGAAACAGCAACAACAACAACAACAACCATAACAACAAAATAACAAGAAAAAGCCATTCTGGTCACATTCTGTCTGGTTCCTATAAATGTTAGTGAGGCTGATTTAAGAAGCAATGCACTTACTTGTTTTGAAGGAAGTTTCAAGACAAGAATTCATTGAGGCTGTGGCATGGCTACCCTTATTTCCTTTAGTGAGATTTATACTGTGAACTCTGAGCAGACATTGAAATAGAAGTAGAAATGAGCAGTTTGGTAGTGAAAGGAATGTGAGCAAATTAAAGATGTGAACGTAGCAGCTATGGACAGTGTTGGCCAACAAAGCAGTGATAGTGGTTAAAGGCATTAGTGTGTACAGGATAAGCAGCAGTACTCATGGAAACATTACACCCAGAGAAAGCTCCAGAATGGAACTTATTTGAAAAAAGAAATTCAATGAAAAGGAGCGGGCCTAAAAAGTTTACATAACCAGAGTGTCCCAGCAGTGGGGTCCTGTTACAACAGGGTGATCCAGAGAATTGTCTGTCTGGTTTAGTTTCCCTAGGCCTTGGAAGTCTCTGCATCTTGAGCTAGTCACAGAAATAACAGACTGACGCTTGGCATCACTGTCTATATACTGCCATGTTTGCAAGCATGCAAGGTGCAAAAGTTATGGAGTCACTGAGGCTTGCACCAAGGTTCTAGGAAATCACCAAAGCCAAGGGAAAATGTAGCAGAGCCATATGTTTCCAGATAGAGACCTTGGAAGGCCAGTGTTTAAAGTTGTGAAGGTAAGTCCTAAGTTGCAATAGAAGCCTTAGGATATCGGAGATCCCAGTGTGATGGCTGCTTTGAGAACCTGCAGATACTGAGATGGGTCTGCCCCAAAGAGAGGCCATAGATGCTTCAAGCACCAGAACTTGGGGGGCATAATTTCTCAAACCCAGATGATGCCACTATAATTCCTGTATATTTGAGATACAGGGTTATTGTTTTTTCTCATGTCTTTCATTGGTTTGATGTTCTCTGCTTTGCCCCCATTCATCTCTTTTGGAATAAGGATGTTTATTCTGTGTCATTTTATGTTGAAAATATGTAACTGGATTAAGATTTCAATGTCTCAGGAGAAACTGTGAATATTGGAGTTTTGCATAGCATTGAGACTATGAAGACTTTGGGAACTTTCAAAATTAGAATGAAAGCATTTTGCATTATGAGATACCATGAGCCTATGGGACCAGGGGTGGAATGGTATGGTTGGACTCTAATTGATCCCTGACTGCACACAAACAGACACCCTCCAGCTGGCAGCACTGTTGGGATTAGAACCTTTACCAAGTTGAAGTACCTTCTGGAAGTAGGCCACTGGGATCAGGCCTTGTACAACATAGTTCCACCTCTGTCTTGGGTTTTCCTTTTCTTTTTTCTACTAAGATGCAAGCAAGAAGCCATATGCTTCTGCTGGCATAGCACAGGGTCATTGTGAAGTCTATCATGCCTTGCTCACCATGATGTATTTTACCTTTTAAACTTGAATTCAGGTACATCCTTCCTCCCCTGATGCCACACATTCTGTCACAGAAATGAAAACAAGAACTAATACATAGCCTCTGGTGGTTTGAGTTGGGACCCATGGCTTACTTAACATTTGATAGTTTTCCATAACTCTTCCGGTGACTGCTAAGGTCTTCAGTCTCTCATTTTCTGAAGTCTTGGCTTGTTGGGAGGCAGGGCTTGGCCTCTGACCTCGCCCATTGTGCAAGAGCCTGACCTTTTGCGCCAAGATAGTGCTTACGCAGGTAGCTTGGGAATCCTGAGATAGGGTTTAACACAGGACGTGCAAGATAAGACCAACCATACGAGATTCCATCCGCAG
>JAPYYD010004079.1:0-13457 GCA_028551405.1 Uromys caudimaculatus | reverse complement strand
GAAATTGTCCATTTCATCCAGATTTTGCAGTTTTGTTGAGTATAGGCCTTTGTAGTAGGATCTGATGATTTTTTTAATTTCCTCAGAATCTGTTGTTATGTCTCCCTTTTCATTTCTAATTTTGTTAATTTGGATCCTTTGTACTTTAAGGAAAGTGTAGTCAGGCTAAACATGGCCCTTACATTAATTTTGTAAATAAAGTTTTATTCAAACAGAGCCACATTCATTTATACTTAGTCTATGGCAGCTTGCTTTCACGCTGCACAGACTAGGATTCGCAAAACCTAAACTATTACTACCTGGATTTTTATGTAATGCTATTGTCTCCCTTCTTTTGCTCTCCCTATGCTTTATTGTTAAATGAAGGAAAATACCACACCAAATCCCAGCATGGAAAGGACCGGTGGGGAGGAAGACCCACCTCTAGTTGAGGAACTATTGGTGAACCCATTGTTTGGCATCGCAGGGCTACAAGACTACTGTTTCTGTAGCAATTGCTCAGTTCTCTTGCCCCTGAGTCTTACTGATGGGTTTGGCTACTCATGGAAAACATCTACCATGTTCATGCTGGGTGATCAAGACCAGGGTTGTTAAGAAATTATTTTGAGGAACTCCAAAGAGGGATGGTACAGTACCCCAGATGTCCCATAAAGAACCTTTACCTACCTTCAGCCTGAAGGGAATGGGTTATTAGACTCCAGACAGAATCACTTCATGGAGAGTCGCTTTACAAAAACTCTGGCTTTTAGTTAGACTGTTGCACTGAATCCCAGTGACTGGGAGGGAGGAAGCCAGGGTAGCTCATGCCCCACCTCTGCTGCCCTAAAATATCCGACTTTTGTCTCCTGGCTGCTGACTTCTCCCAGAGCTGGAGGACAAGGATCCCTTACTGCACCCTATGCAAGCCCGTCTCCTTTACCATCTCCAGTACAAGCTGTAAGTGGGACAGGATGAGCGAATAAAAGGCAGCCAGTCCTTGGAGTTCATGTTGGCAGGTTCTTGTTCAGATTGTCCCACAGAATTAAGATAATGGAAATGATCCTTGTCTTCTGTCTACTATGCTGAGTCCTGGGAATGTGGGTATGGACCTAGGAACTGAATCTTTAATAAATTTTATTCCATTTTAATTTTATGTTAAATATCCACATATAGACAATGTCTTCCATATTGGAAGCATGGCTGTGTGAATTCTCATTTTCCTTCATGTATTGACTACAGTGCATTTTTCTAGATGGTCATTATTACTGGGTGAGATTTTTTGTTTCTCATTTCATTGCGTCTGATACACATGATCAGTTCTGGATATCTGAGAGAGCTCCTCTTGCTCCTTTATTTGTAGAAATAATCTCTGAACCTCGTAGCTTCTAGGAGCGCAGTTTCCAGTCTTCCTTCTATGACTCTCCAGTTATCACTTCATATCCCACTTGGATCTCTTCCACTTCCTTGCACCATGAATTTGTAGTCAGATGACAGCTTTGAAGCTGAAGTAGGAGAATATTCCTGGTGGATTCAGGAAGGATAACTTCAGAAAGTTAATGAAATGTCCTAGAAGACATCTGCATTTTAACCAGCAAAGATCTAGAGTCTTTGTCTGGAATCTGGGGTTCAGTCATCCTTGCTAGCCTTGCTACCTAGCTTCAAAATGAAGATGTATCATTAGGAGTGATTTTGGGTTTCAGCCAGGAAGATGGCTTAGTTGGTGAAGAACTTGCCATGTATTCTTGAGGACCCGGCTATTTGTAATTCCAGCACTGTGGAGGTAGAGACAGGAGGCTCCCTAGAGCTCACTGACCAGCCAGGCTAGCTGCATCTGTGTGCTCCAGGTTCAGTGAGATACCTTGCCTCAAAAAATTAGGTGAAGAGAGATGGAAGAAGACCCTTGTATGGACTTCAGACCTCCACATGTATCCTTACACACAGAGAGAGTATACATGTATACATACACATAAAAAGAGTTGATCGTGGTTCTCAAAGCATTCATGGCTTGAAAATATATCTTGTGAAGCTAGGCCAGGTCTTTTAAGAATGACTCTGTGAACTCTGCTAACCTCAGAATTCCTCTCTTGTCATCTTTTCTTTTTGACAGACACTGTTGCGTGTGAGCTCAGGCCATGATTTTAAATGTGCATAATCTCAGGGCTGAGACAGAATTAATACCTATTGCTTGATTTTCACACAGAGACATTAATTACTATTTGTTTTACATTTGCATTCACAGGTATCTGTGGAGGAAAATTAGCATACTTTGTTGTTAGGCTATTATTAAAATGACAGTTGGGAAAATATTTGAAAAATATTGTCTTTCTCCCCGCTTCTCTTTTTGGCATTGGCATTATTATTTCCCCACCTTCTCTGTAAGTTGTATTTGCTGCACAATTTTGAAATTCTGGATAGGAAAGGGAGAGCTTTTTAGAACATGGATACTGAGGACAAAAATCAAAACGGTCAGAGCCAGGATTTCCTAATGTCTTCTGCATTTGTGTATAAACAAGCTAAACTGGTCCAGCCATTCAAAGCTGGTGAATCAGAGGTGCCTACAGCCTAGAAAAAAAAATCTCCGGTGGCTTTAACCCTTACATGTGTGGGGTGTTTGTGCACACACTGGATTTAGCTGGGTTCTCTCTTCAGTTGAGATCTGCTGATGTTTGGGCAGAGTGGATGAACTAAAAGGAGAATTATTGTCTTTTCTGGCCTCCAAAGTGGAGTCAGACACCCAAGATTCACGGTCATCAGCACCACTGAGTCCTGGAAGCAGCTGAGATGGGTCACCTTGTCCCGAGTCCAGAAGATGGAATTCGTGCTACTGTGTAGGGCTCAGCTGCAGAATCACTCAGACTTGCTAGGTCATTACAGTTCTGCTCTGGACTTTGGTATTCCATTCATTGTTTTACAGATCAGCTGAGATGTAGCCACAGTCTCATGCTGTTGGCTATGGATCAGCAGAATCCTGGAGTCTACACAGGCAAGGGCCCTGCCGAGTAGCTTCTTTGCCTCTTTGTGTCCGTGAACCCGAACTTTCATCGACATCAGTAAACACTTGTCTTTATCACATTTGTTTCTCTTAGTATAGGATGCCCTTGGCTCTTTGGGGGACTCATATTCTGGGCATGTTGGTAGAATATTTGGAAGGCTTGACTGACTGATTCATTTATTCATTCAACAAACATTTGTTGGACCTTCTATGTGTAAGATGGCAATCTAAGCATATGAAACGGAACAAGTTAAGCTCCTGATCCTTGAAATGACCACATTTCTCATACACTGCTCGTGATTCTCTTGTTGGGCTTTCAGAGTTGAGGATGTCTGCCTTCTTGCCTCCCACGAGGTTAAGATTGGGCATCTGGATTTTGAATCTGCATTTTGGTGGAGAAAACTCTGTAAACTGTGGGGCAGGGAACATACACACACAGAGACACAGACATAGATACACACACAGAGACACAGACATAGATACACACACAGAGACACAGACATAGATACACACAGAGAAACAGACATAGATACACAGAGAGACACAGACATAGATACACACAGAGAGACACAGACATAGATACACACAGAGACACAGATATAGCTACACATAGAGACACAGATATAGATACACACAGAGACACAGACATAGATACACACACAGAGACACAGACATAGATACACACAGAGACACAGACATAGATATACACAGAGACACAGATACACACAGAGAGACACAGACATAGATACATACATACATACACACACAGAGAGAGACTCAGACATAGATACACACACAGAGAGACACAGACACACACAAACACAACACACATACAGATACACAAACACAGACACACAAGACAGACATGCATACAAGAATGCACATATGCACACACACACAAACATCAAGCATACACACACACACACACACACACACACACACACACACACACACACACACACACACACACACATCCCTACTCAGGTAGAAACAGTTTCCCTAGTTCTATCTGGCTGCTGAGCCTTTCCTGTACACAGGCAAGATTTTCCTCTCAAGAGAGGCACATGCCTTTGCTTCCAGTATAGGAAGCCAAGGCAGGAAAACTATGAGTTCAAGGCCAGTCTGGGCTACATAGCAAAGTGCACAAAACAAAACAAAACAAAACCTTGAAGATTTTCCCCATCTCCCACAGTGAGCTTGATCATACTCGGCTCATAACAAACCTGAAGTTTGTATAAAAATGCACATATTTTATATGGAAGGAGACATAAGCTTTACCTTCTTATCAGACAAATCTCTCTGGAAAGAAAGACGCTTCAGATGGCTGTGCAAATCTACTCATCTGATGCATTTCTATGTAACAGCACAGTATCTTTGAATATGATAAGCAGTGGGGCTCAGTGAACAAGGGTGCTTGCTGCCAAACCTGAGGACTTGAGTTCAAACCCCAGAATCTGTGTGGTGGAGGGAGAGAATTAACTCTGGCATGCTGTCTTCTCACCTTCATGTGTATTTCGTGGCCCATATGTGCACAGTCACACATCACATGCACGAAACAAATAAACGTAAAAATTAAAATTAAACAAAAATAATTTTAACAGTGATGATTGAATCTTTACTTTGGAGCAAAGCATTTAATATTTGTGGAAAGTTCTAAAAGTTACTCACTCTTCTTTCTGTTTTCTAGTCGATGTGGCCAAGGCTTAGATACTGAAATGATGATATTTCTAATTTTCAAAATGCCCATTCTGCTGGGCTGAGCATTTCCCTTCTTCCTTATGGTGGGTTTCTGAAAGGGGTCTGTCCGTGTGACTCTGGACCCCTTCCTGGACAGAACACCTTCCCCTGCAATCTCTTGTATCTCAGCCATCCTCATTGTCACAATAACCATGATTTTCAGTGTTTTACAGATGCCCAGTCCTCCACCGCCTGGTTTTCTGGAATAGCCTTCCTGCTGACGTACAGGCAAGTGAATCTGAGCTCCAGGGACCAGTCCTTCTCAGCCTCTGTCATCTCCTGATGTGTCTTTGGGCGGAAATATGTAAAGGGCAATAAGATCAGGTTGTGGTGACAATGTGACAGGGTGTCAGCACCTATGGCCATACCTGGGTTGTGACAAGCACCTGGGCAAACGTTCCCAGTGACCCCTGGCTGGTGACTGACAAACAACATCAGTCATCAGAACAGTGGGGCGCAAACCAGAAGGAAATGTTAAAGGCAGCTGTAAGAAAGGCCCCCAGGGTGTCCTGCCACTGTGGGCCCCAGGGACCCTGTCAGGAGGGAAACTTTCATAGGCAGAGGCAGTGAAAAGCAGGGCTGTACTTACAGAGTAAGAGCCAAGGATATACTATCCACTGTCCTGTCCTCCTGGGGCCGAGACCTCTCAGGACAGTCCGAGATTTGTAGGCATTACAATGTCTCTAACTTTTGAAGGGCCAGTCTCACATCATCAAAAGTGTTTTACAATACGCTCACACCTCTAATTACGTATGCGTCATATAGAGTTACACTCAGTAGCCACCATATGTACTTTTTGCAGGCATTTAATGACTACATTTATTTCTACTGTACATTTGTTTTCTAAAAATCTACCAGGCCCATATATTTAAAAGACATAATTTTTTGGAGGATCTTAAATAAGCCGTAAGCACTGGGTCTGCAGTGCCTCATGGGTAAAACAGTACCAACTCAGCATGAGCCAGGAAAAGGGCCTATAGCCAACTTCTCTGTGACAACTCACACTGTTCTCAGCTCAGCCCCTGGCTCACCTTACCGGCTCCCTCTCCCCTTCTCAGTGCCTCAGTGGCATTAGAGTCCATCCATTGGCAGATATGGCTTAGACTCCATTGCTGTCAAATGTGCCACACCCCACTGTAATATGAGCCAGGATTCCTTCTTAGGTTTGTATCCACAAGGGCTCATTGATCACAAGGAGAAACTCAGAATAGAAGAGAATGTAAATAAGGCCTTGGAGACAGTTCTAGACTAAAGATACCTGACATGCAAAATCTTGGGCTCCCAATATCCATCTCAAGAGGCAGAAATGCTCACTTCCAGGCAAATTCAATGTACTCTGAAGACAGAGAGCCTCCAGGCCAGAGCAGAGTCTCTGAGACCACAAATGCATTAAGGACTTCTTAAACATGAGGATTCAGGGCCATGAGGACTTCAGTGGAACCTGGGAGTCTGCGTTTCTAACAAATGTCTGTAGGATGCCAGTGCTGACCCACGGATTATACTTTGAGTAACCAGACACTAGGCTATCCCAGCTTACTCATCACCAAGCAGAAAGAAATAAACCAATGGCCAGTGAAGGATGTCAGTTCTACTGTTCTCAGCTTCTTCACGTGTCACACAACAGGGGACTAATACTTGATGAAACTGCCATGGATAAATGAAATATTACACGCAAAGCACAGTTCGTGGAGTCTAATGGGCCACCAATGGGTTTTCCCCATTCTCACCTTCTCCGTACAACTCATCAAATTTTCTTTTCTTGAGTTCAGGTGTTAAGTCTCTTAACCATAAGGTAGCCATTGAAGATGATATTTGAATGAAATAAAATAACAAATGAGACAAACCTCTAGTATACCCTCCACCGCTTTCTTGTATCTGTCTAGAATTTGGCAAACTGAACGCTGAAGGGTGGGATGAATTCACAACAGGTAAGAGTCAGGGATGGATGGAAAAGTTCTTTCTGGTAAGTGGGGCTCAGGCAAGCAGACCTAAGAGGATGTTTGCGTTCAGGAGCTGAGTACTTGCTGCCTGCTACCATGCCCTGGCATTTGGGTCTAGCCCTTGAGGGACAGATGGAATGTGTCTACCTTGGACCCCTTGGTCATTTGTCATCCCACAAGGTCTCATTTGGACTGGCTGGGGATTGTACAGGAAGGAGGGAGACCTGTGTGTGTGTGTGTGTGTGTGTGTGTGTGTGTGTGTGTGTGTGTGTGTGTGTGTCGGGGGCAGGAAAGCCAGGGTGAAATTAAATTTCTGCCTCTCCTTTCTGGAATGTCAGCAATGTGCTGAGAACAAGGAAGTGCAGCTGGCTGCCAGCTCTCTCTTCATCTTGGTTCAGAGCCCCTCAGCCTCCTGGTAGTTCAAGAGTCTTCTAGGTGCTGTGACATCTTGTTTCCCAGATGCCACTTTCTTTTCGAGAATCTCAATTGTCCTGCTTCCACCCAGACAGTGCCTGACACTCCTGTTAGAATTTCCCTCCCAAAGGCGTGTCTCACGTGCCATTGGATGGAGCAGGAGCCATGTGTAACAGAGTCCAGCTGTGCCAATCTGGAGTCCAGGAGCATGGACACCCACTCATAGCTCACCAGTCTCCCATCACTGGCCATCTTGCTCCAGCCCAAGCCTACTTCACTGCTCCTACCATTGTTGAGACAGATGGGCCTGAGTTTGCCATGCCCTTGAATGCTCTTCTCTATACTGAGTTATTTCACATTCAGGGTTATTCCAGCTCCTTCCGAGCTTGTGTTCATACAGTCTCTGGTGTGCTCTGGTGAACCATTCTCACTGCAAGGGAGAACTGAGCGTGGTGTGTGGAGGCTGGTGACTCCCTAGGACAGAGAGCAGAACTATCCAGCAGAACTTGGACTGCCATTACACCTCTGCCTTTTCAACCTCATCATTAGCTCCAACTTTTGGGAAAAAATAACTCTGTTTATCTTCTTTTCTTTGAAGTAAGTAAGCCAGGTCCTGACTCTACAGACAAATGGCTGCAGGTGATTCACCACTGGTTAACACTGAGTCAGGAAGAAACATGGTATATGGGATGGAGCTCTCTGTGTGGAAGATTGTTCTAATCTGTTGCTCCAGGCACGTCAATGTGGACAGTCTAGCAAGAGATGTGCTCATGAGAAGGGAGGGTCCTCCTGGGATGGTGAGAACCACAGATGGTCGATCACTCAACACACACACACACACACACACACACACACACACACACACACACACACACACACACACACACACTTCATAGAGTTTTTTGATTCAAAAGTAACCCATACTGGCAAAATGAAGAAGATAGGAGAGAGAAGACCCACACATTGGACTCATAGAAATTAACGAGTGTAACCTGAGAGGTACACACACAACCAAGGTGTTTGTCTTCCTGCTTTGCTCAGGAGGTTCACCATGAGTCTATTCTTCCATGTCTTGCTCACCTCCAGGAATAAGTGAATGTCCCATGTTGTGACGAACTCCTTTCTTATTGTGCCCCGCTGGTAGCTGAGACAATTTCACCACTGCCTGTTTAACCATTTGATGAGTATAACTACATTGGAAATATTTCGCTCCCCTCACACAGTGACGTGGTAATAAAGTTCATCGCTATATGGCAACATTTTATTTATCAACATCTAAACCAATGTAATGGCACTGAGGTTTTTTTTCCCCCCAGTATAACACATTCCTACAAACACAGGATAATTAGATGGACATTTGATCGTGGTTTTGATGTGTTATTAAATTATTTGAAAACATTGACTCCAGCTTTCCAGCAACTGCCCTGCTTGAGAGAGGATGGCGGGAGGTAGCCGAGTAGTTACTAAAGAGACGGCAGTGCCCAGAGCTCACTGATTAGATTATCTGGGTTTGCACTCAATACTTGCACCTTACCACTTGCCAGCTTACGACAGGCTTTTTAGCCTCTTTGTCCCTTCACTTTCTCATTTATTTAACATGGCGTTCAGGCACCCTTTTATAGTTGCTTCATGAGTCAAATACGTGGTTGCGTGTAAATGCTTTGAATGGTCCACACAGAGAACACCCAGAACCCAAGCTGAATGAGCATAACTATTAAGGTTTCGAGATACCATGTTTTTTGGTTCGTACTCCTGACAGCCGTGTAGAAGAGGGCTGACCCTGGGCTCACATAGAGTCCGAGGACACGCCCTCTCCTTGTATATCCTGCTGAGCAAATTCTTATAATTTAATCATGACTTTTAATGTTTGAAATGGTGCCTTTTACATTTTACTGAAGCACCGTTGCCGGCTGCTCAGCATTGTACTCCCTGTTTATATTGCAATGCAAATTATTCCTGGTGGAGAGTTTACAAACTGCACTTCCATTATTAATAGGGTTATGATTTTCTCCATTCCGCTCTTATCTCTGTTGCTTGCATGATGCATAATTCATGCTTACTACCCTTTGCTGGTCTCGGTGCCAGGGCACAGAACTCTCCCTCCCTCTCTCTCTTTTTCTCTTTCTTCCTGATGACAGTAATTGGTATTCAGTGAGAGTAAAGTGACCATGTCCCTAGCTTCTGCCTCTCTCTAAAGGTGGTCCCTGGAAAGGCTTACACTCAGAGATAATAGAAGCTTGAGGCCATTTGCTGCTAAGACTCGAGTCCCAGTTTGAATTCAGCTCTGGGTCCCAGACAGACACACACAGGGCTTTCCAGAGTCCTCAAACTATTGGCTAGTCAGGAGCAAATAGTATCTCCACTGGGGTAGGATAAAGGACCACTGGGAGGCTTGAAATAGCAGGGGAGGACCATCTCAGCCTGTATTAGGCTTGTGGAGTCTGGATACTCATTCACCTCTTACCATTAGATATATAACACTTTACCAACTACCTTGAAGGTCACTAGCCTAGGCTCTTGCCTCTCCCACCAACCCAGAATCTCACAGAAAACTCCCAGATGGGATCTGGCAGCCTTTGTCTTGGGATGTGGTACTCTGTAGACGCTTAAATGTGGGCCTAAAGCCTGGGAAGTCTCTACCTTTGGGAGCTCTGTATGTGTGCTGTGGTGGGGGTGAGGACCATGATGTTCCCCTCAGTCTCAGGAAGGTCTCAGCAGAAAGTGGCACAGGAAATAGAGGTCCCAACACAGGACCACTCTGTCCTTAAGAGAAGAGCAGCTGGTGTCCAGGGTACTGACCATATGAACTGTTTTGCCAGGACATCCCAGCTTAGGAGACAAGACCAGGACAACTGTTACTATCAAAGTAAAAATGAAGTATTCTTTGATCTAATTGGTGTGAACCTTGGGAGCCATTTCCTTGGAGGAGGGCCCCCCCCCATGGCAAGTGTTCCATTACACATACTGGCTTGTGTAATGCTCTTTTTTTTTTGTCTCCTTGTCCTCTTCGCACTGGCCACTGGGTGCCACCAGCCTTGTCACCAGTCTTCGATAATCTAATGCCATTGTTCTCAAGAGGCAGTCTCTTCAAGGAGCCTTATTTCCCTAACCAAGGTTGGCCCCTCCAGCCAGTGTTTCATTCCCAGACAGACAGAACACTCTGGCCATTCTCTTTTGTCAAATCTGGACCTGGCTCCCTAGGGTGGAGTGGGAGGCTACCAACAGGCAGATGCAACTATCATCCACAAAGTTTTCCTTGCTGAGAAGGAACTGTTAGGCCTGTCTAGGGGTTTCTCACAGACCTTCACTTTTCTTTAGGGGCAGACTTGTAGATCTGAAGTCCCTAGTCAGGTGTTGTTCGGTGTTCATAAGTCCCTTTACTGTTCAACGCCATGTGCAGGAGTTGGTGGGACAGCTCACTGAGTAGGGCTGCTGCAGAAACCCTGAGGCCTTGGTGGATCTGAGTATGTCCACACAGCCTGCCTGATTCCCTGAGGTCAGAATGGTCTGGAGAGGTCATTTTTGAAGGCCACAGCTAGCCACTCTTGGTACACTTCCTTGCCACCTCCCTGACAGGAACTTGCAATATTTCTGCTTAACAGAGGCCTCCCTTTCTCTCTCTTCCAGAAGATTCTTTCCCCCTCCTGGCTCACAGCTTCTCCTTCCTGCATCTACTTCCCATCTCCTCTCTTGCTCACCCAGCAGGGGCGCCGAGTTATCCAAGCACACTTACAGTGACACGTACACAAGCAAAGGAAGATGAGCCTCCTTTATTCTGAGGAATGTACTTAGAAACTCATTTCTTCTGCCATACACACAGACACATAAAGTCTCCAACTCATACACAGGACATACATACTTATGGACACAGATGTGTAGGCATAGACAAATATACTGAGGAATATGCTACCAAGGACAGACACACAGACACAGGAGGCTTCTTCCCCAAGCTTGGGATGCATGTAAAGGACAGGTAGCAGCTGATATCTTCTGACCCCACGAAAGGGTCCTGAGTTGCCCACTGAATCATGAAGTGCTTTCCTGCTTAAGTTTGTTTTCTTCTGGCCAAAGCGAGCTACTTATTTCCAAGAAACAGAGCCAATGGATTCTGCTGAGCCCACACTGTGGTTGGGGACACACATTTTGGCATCAGTTCTGTCCTCCAACGGATCTTTGTTTACATAGCTCCTGTTTCTCTGGGCTCCAAGACCTTGAGAGGAACTACCACTGTGCCCTACCACAGTGATCTGTGCAGAATGTAGCTGCAGCTGAGGAGGCCTCATGTGTGGGACTTTTACTATTCACGTGTTCTTGCTGCCTTTTTTGAAAGATTTTATCAACAAAACCCAAGTCTCTCTGTCGAGTTTCCTTTGACCAACTGGAGCAATGGCTTTGTGCTCTGGAGTCTGCCTTCTGTGAATTGACCCACTGAGGACAGGTCTGCTGGCTTCATACCGCCCCAAAACAGCACGGTGACACAGAAGAACATATTTACTGCATGAACTACTTAACCTGGCATACAGACTCTTTGAGCTGAGTGTGATTGCTTTTCTCTGTTTACAGATGTGGCCACTGAAGCTCAAAGGAGCAACAGCTCCCAACCACAACAAACACCCAAACAAGTTGAATCCAGGTCTTAGCTGGTCCTGTACCACATGGCTGTAAAAGCTCTTCTATATTGCTGAGAGGTTTTGAACTTCTGGGCCTTAGGAGTCCTTGATCTTTGGAACCATAGAGCTTATGACTTATGCCACGGTTCTTTTAAGGTTAATGGAAAGAACTCTCGGCTCACTGAAAACAAACTCCATAATCTGGGTTACTGGGTCATTCCTTCTCCAGCTGGTTCCACTAGCTTTTGGGTTTTCCCTATTGTCTGGCCAAGCCTGGCTCATCTCCACTCAAAGCTGCCTAGGATTGTAAGCTTGAGCTTCTCAGACTGGTACAAATATACCTAAATGAGAACCAGCTACATGTGTCTGCAACTGTGTCCCTGATAGAAATTTCTTGGGAACTCTGTGATGGCTGAGATGCATTCATTCATGCATGGATGCATTCATTTAACATGTTTATTGGACATCCATGTCATCGGTTCTGTGTTGAACTGGAAATAGCAAATGACATCCAGGGCCTTAAAATCTAGTAAAGGGGACAAACATAAAATCAAATAACCCCCTATAGGATGAACGGATAAAGGAAGCCAGAGTGCTAAGAGACACATTCACCATTGCACCTGAAATTGTTCAGCTGCAAAGAGTAAGAGAACTAATTGCCTTACAGGACAGACTCATAGATACTAAATATTAGATTTCAGCAGGTTTTTTTGGGGGGGTATCCAAGGATAAAGCCACTTAATCATCTACCCAAGTAATTCTGGGATGGAGCTCTCTGGAAAACAATCTGTAGAAAGAGGTCAGAGAAAACGTTGCAAGGGAAAAAAGTCATTATGTTAAAGAATTTTAAGGATTTGTCAGCAAGCAAGAGGATTAAAAGGACTTTAAAAGTTACAATTTAAAAATTGTTGGTTATGGAAATGATCAAATATCAAAGAAATAAACAAAAAAAAACCTGAAAATGAGTCACCCAGGGTAACCACGACATTCAGTTTTGTGTGCATTTTGTCAGAAAGTTTTCTGTTAACATCAACTATATATTCTAAATTACCAGCATGTGGATTGTTCTGTTTCTGTATCCAGTCTGTCCATAACTCCCTGGCCTTTACAATGTGACTCATGGGTAATACCATCACTGTGGCCTCCTCCGACGTTGGGATGAAGGTGATTTCCCCAGAAAACCTAAATCATCCCCGTTTTGTTCTCTTTGGTTTCAAAGGGTTCTCCCTCCTCCTACTAATATTTTAAAACTAATATAGATCTTCACATTTTATTTTATAAGATTTTTTATTAAGTAATGTAGACACATATGCACACCCCCCTCAAGTGTATAACTGCTGGTAGATCTTCTCAAACTGAACACACTTTTGGAACTAGCACCCGGAATCAAGGCAAAGAACATGACCAGCACCCATACTTCCTCAGTCCTCACCTTCTCTTTCCAATACTCAATCATGAGAACAAGGGACAACACTGAGGATAAGTTTGAAGTCCCATGTTTGGGTTTCATTTATTCCCTAAGACCTTTGTCCTACGCTTGATTTTGGTGGATGCTCCCGGCTTTGTTTGGCAGAATCCCAGGTACCAGGCTTCTGCTTGGTGGCAGCCAGCCAAAGGGTGCCAGGAGACCAGTGGTCCCGAGCGTTCCCGAGCGTTCCCGAGACTTCTATAGTCTGTTCACATTTTGATCTCAGTTCTCAGGACAGGGTTCCTTCACTAATTCCTTGTACAAACACATTCCTGGAAGGCATACAATGCAGACTCCACTGAATCTGAGGTCTGCTG
>JAPYYD010004078.1:0-13458 GCA_028551405.1 Uromys caudimaculatus | reverse complement strand
CACTGACCTAACCTCACTAGAAGGCTAAGAGGTGGGTAAACATGGAAATATAATACTTTCCTATTAGGACAAAGAGGACAAGTCCATCAGCAGAAGCCAAACTGAAGAGCATGAAATGACTGTACGATGATTGTTCTAAACAGGGTAGATGGTGGGTGGCATTGTACGTTGGACACTTTGAGATACATCATAGACAAACAGAAACTTCCAGAATAACACATATGAAATCCCATTTAGGCAGAGAGAAAAGAAATATGCTTACACATATGCATATAAACATATATACATAACATCATGTGTGTAGAAAGGTCTGAGAAAATGTATAGTTTTACAGATAGATCTTGGAGTTGGGAGGGCTGAGAGAGGAAGAAGCCAGAATGTTCTTGGTCTCCATTCTTTTTAAAAGATCTATTTATTTATTGTATGTATATCAATACACTGTTGATGTCTTTGGACACACCAGAAGAGGGCATTGGATCCCATTACAGATGATTGTGAGCCACCATGTGGTTGCTGGGAATTGAACTCAGAACCTTTGGAAGAGCAGTCAGTGCTCTTAACTGCTGGGCCATCTCTACAGCCCCTTGGTCTCCATTTTTTAACTTGCTCTGTGTTAAATGCTTTTACTACAAGAAAATGCTTAGTTGATACAAATTTAGGGGCTTTATTAAACTAAGAATAGTTTTAAAGCCAGGCAGTTTGGTAGCACACACCTTTAATCCCAGCACTTGGGAGGCAGAGGCAGGCGGATTTCTGAGTTCGAGGCCAGCCTGGTCTACAGAGTGAGTTCCAGAGCAGCCAGGGCTACACAGAGAGTCCCTGTCTTGAAAAAAAAAATAGTTTAAAGAATAGACATAGAAGTATACTGAGTCTTGGTATTTACTGAATTGGCTTAGTGTCAGCTTGAAATAGACTGTTACATGATGCTTTAGAAAACACTAACCAACAGGGGGCAACTGTAGGGGACACAGAAAAAAAGATAAAGGAGTAATAAACTCAGAGAATATCATGACATAAAGTAAATGATCAGAACTCAGAGGAAGACGATGAGGAATGGCCCTAAAACAAAGAAATGCAAGGTCGGAAAATGATAAAGGGACAGGTTTGTGGCCCAACAACAGATAATCACATTACAGGGAACAAATTAAATTCTCCAAACAAAGGACAGGATGGTTCAAGGTCTAGGGACTGTGGAGATCATGCAATAAGGACCTGAGTTCAGATCCCCAGATATTCATGTAAAAAGTCAAGTATGGCAGCAGGATGTGCCTGTAATACCAGCACTGGGAGGTAGTAAGTTTCAGGAGCAGTGATAGACTCTCCCTCAAAAAATAAGGTGAAGAAATTATTTAATAAGATATCTGGGTTGGAGAGATGGCTCAGTGGTTAAGAGCACTGGCTGCTCTTCCAGAGGACCCAAGTACACTTCCCAGCACCCACACGGCAGCTCATAACTGTCTGTAACTCCAGCTTCAAGAATCTGACACAGTCACACAGATATACATGTAGGCAAAACACATAAAATAAAATATAATAAAATAAATATTTTAAATAAATATATTATATATAATAAAAATAAACTATAAAAAAGAAGATATCTAACATTGACCTCTGACCACCATGTGTGCACACATACACATACACACACATACACATAAACACATACACACACTACCAACAACAATAACAATAACAAAAAATGGTCCAACAATATACTGCCTACAAGAAACTCACTTAGGATTAAGCACACGTAGGCTGAAAGTGTAGACACAGCAAAAGCTATGTCCCATGCAAATGGAGATGAACTGAGGAGGCTGTGGTTTACTACACAAGATCGACCACGGCATCACAACTCCCACAAGAGAACTTGAAGAGCATTAATTATATTCTTTAAAGTGAATTGAACATTAAAATAGTTGTGACTATTCATGCACATAAAGGTGTTCACACATAAGGTAAATGCCAACTGGTCTGAAGGGAGAGATGAACAGAAATACAGTAATAGTAGGAGATGTCAGAATCGGATGCTCTGTCATGAACATCTCACACAGAAAGTCCGAGGGAAGAAAGCAGAGCCAAATGGATGAACACACAAACTTCCGACCCAACAGCAGAAAACACATTCTTTCTATAGATGCGGGTAGCATTCCCATGACAGATGGACAAGTTAAGATCACAAAAGACATCTTCACAGAACCAAGAGCACAATCATCCTAACTCTGTTTTCTAGCCACAGTGGGATAAGTTGGGCAAGTTAATTCAAATGCATTGATGTCAAACAGCCACTGGGTCACAGAGGAGCTGAAAGGGGTGTTTGTGATAGCCTAAGACAGATGGGAAGGGAGGAACTGCAGAGCAAAGTTTCCTGGCATGGCAAACGGCACCACAAGGGAGGGACACAGCAATGAGTGATTGTCTTTAAAGAAACAGGCCAGAAGGTGGTACACTGGGGTGTGGGGTGGGGGTGGAGGCACCGGCCACACGAGCCTGACAACTGACTTCAATCCTAAGAACTGATATGAAGGTGAAAGGAGAGAAACACAAGGTCATCTGACCACCACATATGCTGTGATATATGCATATGCACACATATGCACGTGTGCGCACACACGCGTGCACACACACACACATATGCAAACCACCACATCACATACACATACACACATACACAAACCACCACACCAAACCACACACACACATACCACATACCATAAACATAAACACACAACACATACACATATAACACACATATACGCATACACAAACCACCATACCACACACACACACATATCACACATACACACACAGAAACATATACACACCATATACACACATACATATACGCACACACATACACAAACCACCATATCACACACACACATACACACATACACAAACCACCGTATCACACACACACACATACACACATAGACAAACCACCATATCGCGCGCACACACACACACATACACAAACCACGATATCACACACACACACAACTCACACATACATACACAAACCACACCAAACTACACACACACACACCACACACACCATAAACATAAACACACAACACATACACACCACACACACACACACACACACACACACACACACACACACACACACACATCACCAACAATAAAAATTTTTAAATAACCTGATAGGCTTTTAAAGAAACATCTCAAAATATAACATTATTTTATGTGTCAAAGAATTACAAAAAGAAAAAAACTAAGTCCAAAGTTGACAGAAGGGAAGAGTGACAATTACAGTAGACATTAGTCAAATAGAGAACAGAAAAACTAATAAAGATCAGAATGACTGTGATGGTTTGAATGAGAATGGCCTCTGTAGGCTCCTATATCTGAATGCTTAGTCACCAGGGACTAAAACAGTTTGAAAGGATTAGAAGGATTAGAAGGTGTGGCCTTGTTGGAGGAAGTGTGTTACCAAAGGTGGGCTTTGAGGTTTCAAAAGCTGAGCCAAGCCCAGTAGCTCTCTCTTCCTGCTGCCTGAGGATCTGGATGTAGAGCTGTCTGCCCCTTTCCCAGCACCGTGTCTGCCTGTGTGCCTTCACATTCCCTGCCATGACAACAATGGACTAAGCCTCTGAAACTGTAAGCAAGACCCAGTTAAACGCTTCCTTTTATAAGAGTTTCCATGGTCATTGTGTCTCTTCACAGCAAAAGAACACTAAGCCAATTACTAAATCTTTTTTGTTTCATTTTATTTTATGTGTATGGATGTTTTGTCTGCACAGGTCTGTGCACCATGAGCTGTGCAATGCCCTTGACTCCAGAAGAAAGCATCAGATCCCCTGGGACTGGAATTACAGATGTTCTGAGCATCCATATGGATCCTGGGAATCAAACCCCAGTCCTCTGGAAGAGCAACAAGTGTTCTTAATCACTCATCCCCTCCAGCCCCATGATTAAGAATCTTTTCATTAAAAATAAATAAACATAAAATTCTTAGCTAGATTAATTAACCAAAAGGAAAAATAATAAGTAAATCAGAATGAAGAAGGCAACATGGACACCTCAGAGGTGGAGGAACTCTAAGAAACCGTTATGAACAATTATATGCCAACAACTGGCTAGTACAGATGAAATGGATATGTCAGTGTACAACCTATCAAAGCTGAGGAAGATTTAGAAAGCCAGAGCCCTCAGATCCTGATGGAGATTAACTCAGTCATTATAAACCTCCTAACAAAGGCCAGAAAGCTTCCCACCAAACAATCGGAAGAATTAACACCAATCCTCTCACTCTTGTTGAAGACAAAATACAAGCAAAAGCTGATCAGTCAAACACCGCCGAACCTTTGGCTAGGCAAAGCCAGCAGTGGGCAGAGCAAAGAAGCTATCCACAAAGAGAGAGAAAACGTGAAAACTGCAAATCTGGCAAGAGTTTGAACCCCCAAATATGTAAGAAACTGGGGTACTGGGCCCCACATAAGACATCAACATCACCCCCAGTCCAAGACTCAGGAAACATGGAGGGAGAGGGGTGGAATGCCAGTTCGGCAGGATGGGGAGGAGAGCAGTAAAACACTGTCTGCTGAACCAAGTATGGCTATGCAGGCACGAACTTAATTTTGTTTCATGTTTTTGAGACAAGGTCTCACTCAGTGTGTATCCCGCAACTCACTAACCAGAGTAAGGCTGGCCTCAAACTCAAGAATCCTACCAGCCTTTGCCTCCCATGTGGAGCACCACACCTGGTCCTGCTAGGCTATTTTGTTGCAAAAAAGAAGTTAAGATTCCACCTTCAACCAGGGAGACCTCCCAGAGATTCAGGGAACACTAAACCAACCACAGAGTCTCATCTTTTCCTCACAAAAGCAGGTCATTTTTAAAAGTCATCACACGTTTCAAATACCTGAAATTTACTGAATATGTTTACTGGTCACATGGAATTCAGTTAGAAGTTAATTACAGAAGGAGGCATAGAAAACATCCCAGGTATTTGTACTTTAAAACAACACATTTTTAACAAGACAAAAGAGATGCTTTAAAATACTTTGAGCTAGTCAGGCATGGTGGTGCATGCCAGTAAGCCCAGCACCTGAGGGTGGGCAGCTAGGATTCTTAGATTGCCAGTCTAAAGCCAGCTGAGGGGAGAGGCACAGGAGGCTTCCAGATCCCTTGCCACAGAGCCTGGCAGGCACTTTCCAATTGTAACAACAGTCAGGGGTGTTGCCAGCCACGAATGTTCCCAGACTCTGGGTCCACAGTCTCCTGAGATTCATCATGGAGGCACAGGGGGCACCCACATAGCTGATATCAGGGTCCCATTTGTCATAAGGTCAGCTGACACCTCTTGTCTCACATTGGTGTGATTCAAAGCCACCAAGCAAAGGAGGCCAGGACTCCCGGTGCTAAACAGGCAGAGTCCCTGAGGTCAGCCTTTGTGAGCTGGAGGTGGTGAAGAACCCTGCTCCAGAGAGATGTTTCCAGATTCTGACTGAATGTGGTCACAGTCTGCACACTAGTTGGGGCAAACCCTCTGAAAAGCAAAACCCCAGAGTGCCTGCCTGGGGCAGGGAACATGGACTCATGGGCTTCAGGGCTCTTGGCCAAGGACTTGTCTGCCCAGGAGACCTGGGGCAAATAGGCTGTGGAGAAGGCGCTGAGTGGAAGAACATTTGCCCAGCATGTGTGAGACTTGGGTGCCAGAGAGAGCAGAGTGGAGAGAGAGGCAGAGAAGGAAATACAGACACAGGAGAGAGAGAGACAGACAGACAGAGAGAGACAGAGAGAGACAGAGAGAGACAGAGAGACAGAGAGACAGGGAGACAGAAAGACAGAGACAGAGAGGCAGAGAGGCAGAGAGACAGAGACAGACAGAAAGAGAGTGAGACACAGAGAGAGACAGAGACAGAGAGAGACAGACAGACAGAAACAGATAGACAGAGACAGAGACAGAGAGAGACAGAGACAGAAAGGCACAGGGAGAAGCAGAAACAGATAGAGACAGGGAAAGAGACAGAGAGACATACAGAGAGATAGAGACAGACAGAAAGAGTGAGACAGAGACAGGAAGACATACAGAGAGACAGAGAGAGAGAATAGAGGGTGAAAGGAGGGGAGAGAAAAGAAGCAGAGACAGAGAAGAGAGAGGACAAGAAAGGCAGAGAAGAGAGAAAGAATAGAAACATAACAGGAAGAGAGAGAGAAAGAAGGGAAGAGAAAAGAGGGAAGAGGAGAGGAGAGGAGAGGGAAGCTCCGCATCCGCACAGTCAGGAGCAGGTCTACAGTCCGCTCATCACCCCACGAACTAGCTCCTCTCTTCCTGCCTCCCGTCTCTCAGGCTCCTACTTCAAGCCCCGTGCCTTCTCTGGGCCCAAGCACACATCAGCCTCCCCTGATGCCATGCAGGTCCCTGTAACCCACTTAACCACCTCCCAGAACCCCACAGCCCCCTGCAGGGATGCCTCACTCGACAGCACCAAGGGGGCCACATCTGCTGTGGGATGAGACTTAGAGCCTGGTCCAGACACCCAGTCAGCCCGCAGCTAAGAAGGGAAGCCTGTGTCCAGACACCATGAGACATACCTGTCAGAGTGCAAAGGCCCGACAATTTGACATCCTCGATTCCTACAGATGTGAAAAGCACTTTATCTTTTTACCTCTGCCTCAGGCCACTCAGGCTCCTCCAGCCCCGTCTCTCCACCTCCTGGTTCTCTCTCACCTCCATTTCCTTCCTCTTCCTCTAGTCCCCTCTGCCCTTTCATCGGCCAGGGAGCTCAACATCTGTCTCCCACCCGCCAACCTAGACACTCTCCTATGTAAAGGAGTCTCAGCTTATCTCTCATAAGCCCGAATGCAGAATTGACTCCACTCTGGCCACCCCCAACTCCTGTCTTCTGTCACATGTACAGAAAGCTGGGATACACTTGAACTCAAGTTTGCATGCCCTAGATACTGCTCAGAAATCAATGATTCCATGGGGCGGGTATCAGCAAGTAACAGAAGCTCCTGCCCCTACCTTGGGGGGAATGCTGAGTCTCAGGAAGCCTTCCCGATTGTCCAACATAAGGAAGTTGAGAAACTGAGTCAGCTGAGGCACGAGAGTACTGGTGGGTGGAGGACTGAGGACTCTTGGCAGAGATGGAGGAGGGTGAGGTGCCTTCCACTGGCCCCAGACCCCCTAGATGCAAAACTCTCAGCATCAGAGGCTCTAGTCAATACAAGCAACTGCCGGGGAGGATGCTGAATACCTCCGCACAGACAGTCATTATTTCTAAACATAGCTGCTTCCCACACCACCATCATCAGATGCTGGGAAACCTCAGGCCGAGTCAGCTCTCTGCCACCTCCCCCAGGGTCACACACATCCTGAAGGAGCACTGAATGAACATAAGCCATTAGAATACTCTAGACCAACCCTAGAATGGGGCAGAGCAACCAATGCCATGGACTCTTGAGACCTCCAGACTCTCCCACCACACCATCACCTGAGAGACTCAGTCCTGCCTTCCGATGCTGCCAGAGTCAGCACAGTGGGGGATCCTGAGCAGGTCTTGGGTGCAGTGCTTGATATCATCCTCACAGAGTTGGGTGTCAAGCATGGCACTGAACGCAGGCATGAACAGGAGTTTCTGCCCAAAGCGGCAGCCTCCCACCATTCTCCCTGCCAACTCCAGCTCAAAAACCAGATCTGTAGCTGCTCCCAGGTCGGTGATCAGAGTACACATCTTTTCTGGGTGAGAAACCTACAAATAGCTTGACATATGTCACAGAGCAGATGTCTACCCTTTGACCTGCAGGAAGCCCATGGTCACTGTGACTCTGAGCCACTTCTGTGCACAACTACACATCAGCTGTGGCTCCCGTCTTCCACCGGCAGGCACTGCCTCAGATCTCAGATAGCTGCTCTGCCCTCTGGCAAAGGGTCTCAGGATTTACCCCAAATCAATAAATAGGTTCAATTGGGGCACACCCTCCAGCTCCATCACCACCTGTGGGGCAACTCTGAGGTAGAAGATGTGGGCCACTCAGAGGTCCCTGCAGGGCCGACTGCCACACAGGCATCAAATGACTAGAGTACCAGCATCAGTACTATGCCCTTCATGACACATGTCCCCACCCCTGTGAATGCTTGTCCACTGCCAAGTAAACTACCTACCTTCAAATCCTATGTCAGGGTTAGCTTCTGGAGAGGTCAGAGGTCAGCAGCAACCAGGCTCTCCCTCAGGTCAGCCTGACACACCACTCTCGAACGTGAGATGGATGACTGGATATTTGAGAAAAGCCTCCAGCATGAGCAGCAAGCAGGAGAAAATACTGTGTGGCCGGTCTCTGCTATGGCTGCCTACCCGCATTCATGCCTAGCAAGGGTCCTGGCTCTGGGCTGGTTGTGTGGCCAAAAGAACATGGGGGGAAGGATGATGTGTCCCTCTGAGACAAGAGTTCCAAGAGATCAGCCAGGCGGTGGTGGCGCACGCCTTTAATCCCAGCACTTGGGAGGCAGAGGCAGGCGGATTTCTGAGTTTGAGGCCAGCCTGGTCTACAGAGTGAGTTCCAGGACAGCAAGGGCTACACAGAGAAACCCTGTCTCAGAAAACCAAAAAAAAAAAAAAAAAAGAGTTCCAAGAGATGCTACAGCCTCCATCTTGACTCACCCCTCCCCCACTCAGATCACTCCCTCTGAGGGACGCCAACTTCCATGTCAGGCAGCCATATGGAGAGGCGCATGTGGCGAGGAACCCAGGCCTCCTGCCAACAACCAAGTGACTGTGCTTGGAAGCAGATCCCTTGTCCCCATCAAACCTGGCTAACACGCTGGCTGCAAAGAGACCCTGAACCAGAGCCACCCGCATTGCCCCGCCAGATCCTGGCCATGGAAACCAGGAGAGAAAGCCATTTGTTGTCTTAAGCTACTGCGTTTGGAGGTCATCTGTGACATAATAATAGATGACACAGGCGGCTGGCTATATGCTTTGCAAAGAGGAGAAGGCTTCAAAAGAATCTATCATTAACATCACACAGAAACGATGGCACATCCATGAAACCGGAAGGAGGATGCTGGGAAAGCTAAAAATGCAATCTCAAATTTAAGTCAATAGAAGCATTGAGGGGAAAGGAAACTTGAGAAAGTTCCCAGAAAACAGAACAAAAGCAAAGACATATACAATAGGGATTGGATTTTGTTTTTCTTTTTAATTAAAGAGTTAGACTATGGAGCCAGGAGGTCCAACATCTGACAGATAGACATTCCAGAAAGCATACTGAGACAGAGGATAAAATTATCAAAGAAAGAATACCAGAAAATGTCCTACAACTGAAGGGCATGAGTCTTCAGCATCCAAAAACGGAAATAAGGGCACAGAGTATTGGGTTTTTACCCCTGTTGCTTTAATGAAACACTGGAGACTGGGTACTTTATAAAGAGAAGAGGTTGGTTTAGCTGGGAGCTAAGCCCTCAACATGTTGCTTCATGAAGGAGGAATCCAAGCAGGGGAGTGAGTGAAGGGGAAGACACAGGAGACCAGGTCAAGAGAGGAGGAACTGGAGAGCAGGGAAACAAAGTAACCAGGGTGGGGTGGGTGTGGGGCTGTTAGCTTAGAAGAGCCCAGGAGCCAGAGAGGAGGGAAACAAAGTAACCAGGGTCTAGAGGCTGGGGAAGGGCGGGGGTGGGGGGGTGGGGGGTGGGGGGTTGGGGGATGACCCTGATACCTTAGAAGAGACCAGGAGCCAGAGAGCAGGGACACAAACCAAGCAGAGTCCCTGGGACTTAGAGTTGTGATCCCAGTGCCCCAGTCACCTCCACACAGCCACACTGGGGACCAAGCATCCAGCACAGGAACCCTGTTGACATAAGACACATCCAAGCTGTCCCTGGGATGATGACACCAAGACCAGAACCCTCAAAACAGAAGCTTCCAGGGGGGAAAAAAACACACAAAAAACAGCTTGACACAAAATCTCCATGGCTCTGAACCTGACTGCAGTAAGAAGCAGATCTGGATTTAGTAGGTAAGTGCTGCAGGAGTGTAGGCAAAATTAGTTCAAACATAGACACCTGAACTGAAACGACAGGAGAGTAACTCCGGGAAGTATTCAGAGACTGCGCTGCACTAAGACTGGAGACTGAGGTTAGAGAGATGGCTCAGTGGTTAAAAGCACTGGCTGCTCTTCCAGAGGACCCAAGTTCAAGTCCCAGCACCCAAATGGCAGCTCACAACCATCTGTAACTCCAATTCTAGGGGATCTGACTCCCTCTTCTGAGCCCCATGGTGAACTCCAAAGCATAAAAATAATCAAGTAACTTTAAAGCAATATTAGAGAGTGTCTCAGCCAGAGTTCTCTAGAGGAGCAGAACCATTAATGGCTGCCTTCACACTGGAGAGGCTGAGAACTCTGTAGCTATTCAGTCCATGAGGCTGGGTGCTTCTGCAGTCCTACTTTGGTGTGAAGGTGGGTTGGGGGTTCCTGGAGAAACACTGGTCCATGCTGCAAGGCTGAGGAAGCTAGGCTCTGATGCCAGCAGCAGCTGCAGCTGGGTGGCAGGAGGGGTGGGGGGTGGGGGGCGGGGGGTGGGGGGTGTACAGCACAGATGCACTTCACCAGCAAGGAGCAAAACCAGCATACAGAAGAAGAAGCAGCAGCATTCCCTCCAATCCCTTTCAATCTTGGGAAGGGCCTTTCCCCTCAGGTAAACCTTTCTGGGAAGTCATAGATCTGCTCAGAAGTATGTCTGCTGGTTGATTCAGATCCAGTGAAGCCGCCAAGCAAGGCTGACCATGACAGAGGAGAAAAGTTGAAACTGCTGGAGAAAGCAGCAGCCTGGGTGGCAGACCGAGGGTGCCAGGGCCCCCGCCCAAGGACCTCAGGGCATCTCAAAGCACCTGCTACAGGGAGAAAAGAGGCCAGCAAGGTTTGGTCATGCTCGAGGTTGCATGGAGATGTGGGTTACGTTGGGTGTATAAAATCGTAAGCCATCACTAACTCCAGGATAAACAGTAACGGCAAAGACTGCCACAGAGGAGCGCCTGAGTAAACATGAATCCTTTAACCTACGTCTCCACAATGGCCCAAAGATCAACGTAGCTCCTCTCTGCCTATTAATGGAGTCCTTTAACTCACTGTGACCTTGGCTCACTCACTCACATGATAAGTGGCTTGAGCTGAACAGTTGCAGAGTATATGTGACTTGAGAAGCTAAAATCATTTGCTGTTGGGCCCTTCATAGAAAAAAAAGTATATATTTTCCCATTTTAAATTATTGATAATCCCAACAGGTAATATTTGAAAGTTATTGACCATGGTAAGACACTCCAAAAGGATATTATTTAATCATAAAAAGGAATACAGCACAGCCCCCACTAAAACCGTGGGTAAACCTTAGGATCCTCACACTAAGTGCCAGAAGTGTCCAGCCCAGGGAAGGCCACAGAGACAGAAAGTAGAGTGGCCTCCAGGACCAGGGCATGGATGTAAGAACGCTATTCTGGGCAATGACCTACGCTGACCCTGCGGATGGCAACTTGGTAACAGGCATGTTCAAGGGGAGAATCCTGTGAAGACTTCGTTATTCAGGCTCCTAAAACAAAATGCCACAGACTGCATGGCTTATAAACAACAAATGTATCTCATGAAGTCTAGGGGTTTGAAGTCCAAGATCAAGGGCAGTGTGGCTTTTTCTCGACAGCAACCCCCTCACATCTCAAACAGTGGGCAGAGCAAAGAGCTGTTAGGGGCTGTTTGGGGCTCTGGGGAACTCTTGAAGGCTCTTGGGCTCCAGAGGGCTTTTTACTTTGGGAATAGGACTCATGGCCTTGCCTATGCTAGGTAAGATTTCTGCCACTGAGGATGGCTCAGTGAACTGAGAGATGGTTCAAGTAGACCATAACACTTGTGCAAACAGAGCACCTGAGTTCAAACCCCCACACCCATGTAAAAAGCCAGGCTTGGCTACATACTCACCTGTAACCACAGTTGGCAGGTACAGAGACAGGAGATCACTGGGGTTTCCTGGCTGCCAACCTTATGCCAGGCTCAGGGAGAGGCCTCGTTTCAAGTGAATAAGGTAGAAAGTGATAGAACTGCCCCTCAGCATCCTTCCCTGGCCTCTGGCCATGCAAGTTCTCCTATGTAGCTCAGGATGACCTTGAACTCAAGACCCTTCTACTCCAACCTCCTAATGCTGGCATTGCAGGCAGACAATACCACAAGCCATTCTCAGACATCCTGTGATGGATGATAGGTTGATAGAGGGTTCTACCCTCTTAGGAATGAGGATTCCAGCATGTGGAGGAGGGAGGCATCGTGCATGGATGTCTAGACCACAGCATATGGCACAGGAATTGGATCTCAATGAAGCTACAGATACACAAGAGAAGACACCCTGTAACTCAGCAAACTCTAGCTACTCTTCAGCCTGAGAAGGACTCCACAGATCCTCAGTTGGCCACAGGGTTAGAGGGGCAAAGCATAATGCTGCCAGGCTCCACCAGATACACTGAGGGGCAGCCGTGCCCTTGGCTGTGATTTCCAGCAGAGTCCTGAGAGGAGTCTCTGGAAGGAGCCATAGCTGCCGAAACCTGTGCAGCCCCGGCGGTGGGACTAAGGACTGGGAAGCAGATGAGTGTGGGGTAGCAAAGAGTTAAGAGAGTCCACACATCAGCCATATCCTGAAGGAGAGCCAAAGAGTGACCTCAGGAAGAGTCAGCTGATGGAACTTCCAAACCTATCCTCAAGTCTTCCACCCCTGACTTAGCTGGCCCTGTGTAACCCTACACAGGTATAGGGGCTTCTCTGGCTCTCTCCACTCACTTCGCTGCCCGACCTCATCTGCCTTGGCTCCTTCTCGTTCTCAAAAGACCTCAGAAGAGCCCTTTACCTCCCAAGAGGCACCCACAGGCAAGCTGTCCCCCTCTTCCTGGAGTCCCTACACAAACCGTCCAACTTGTCCATCTTGGCACAGCTTCCTGAACAGCCCTAACTCAAGGAGCTGAGAGCTGGGCTCAGCAGACCTGTGAAGGTTGCACAGGTTGGACATAGGGAGCCCCACCCACTGTGGGTGGCCCCATCTGTAGGCAGCTGTATAAAGAAGCTTCTGAGCACGAGTCTGGGGACAAGGCAGTCAGCAGAGTTTCTCCCTGGTTTCTGCTTCATGCTCCTGCCTCGAGTTCCCTCAGTGATGGACTATATGTAAGCTGTAAAATGAAATAAACCCTTTCTTCCCCAAATTGAATGGCTATGGTGTTACCACAGCAACAGAAACAAAAGCAGGACACTCACAACTATTGCACCCTTTCTCAGAAGATCCCAGTGTATTCACAAGTTTACCCTGGGAACCAATACATTTATTGGGCTTACATACAGACCAGAGTGAAGGGATACAGGCTGTAGCCGGCCTAAACCAGGCACAGCCTGGATGATGGCTTCCTCAAAGCCACATAGATGAAGCCCCCTTATGTTGACTCTGCCCAGTGTATCCCCTCCCCTCCC
>JAPYYD010004077.1:0-13458 GCA_028551405.1 Uromys caudimaculatus | reverse complement strand
CCCAAATATACAAACCACCATTAGTAGCAACACCAACAAAATGCAGGGCTCAGAGAGATGCCTCTGTGGGTAAGGCACTGGCTGCTCTTGAAAAGGACCTGGGTTCCGGTCCCAGCACCCACACGGTGACTCACAACCACCTGTAAATCCAGTTCCAGGGGATCCTTCTAGCCTGTGTGGAACACTGAACCCCTTAAAAGCAAAAACTCTAACAAGACAAAGTGCAAAGAAATCAGGAGTGCTCTGTGAAAATTATGCAAAATGACATGGCTTCCTCAGTGGGAGTTTCCATCCAGTTTTGTCTAATGGTTTATAGGAGGCAAAGCTACAGTTTGAGCACAAGGCATTTTTCTGGGGGGAGTTCCCGTGTCCCAGCAGATGACCCTCACACTTTGTGGGACTGAGTTAAAGGCAGAAGCAATGGGATGTCTGTCCCTTGTTCCTGCTCCAGGACAGTTCCTTCATGCTCTAAAGTTACTGTGCAACCCTAGGCAAGATATGTAATCTCTCTGGTGTTCGGTTCCCTCAAGGGTGGGCTTTAGAAACCTATGTACATATTGTCACTGGATGCTGCGAGGCCTCTCTCCTAGTATAAGTCCCTGCCCAACAATACTGTGCAGTCTTAACATAAATTCTCTTTTCTTGTTCTCTAGTTCTTGTTTTGGAGACAGTAATAGGGACATTAGGATGTCCTTTTCTGTTTTGTAATTCTGGAATGCCATAGTCAAACCTTGTTGTTGGATCTGAGCTTGCTTTGGGTTTGTGTAATCCAGCTTTGACTATAATAAATATCCAAGTCAATCAGTTTATAAAGAGAAGAGATTCATTTTGGCTTATATTGATAGGGATCTCCATCTGTGGTTGACTGGTGCTGGGAGCCTGCCTGGCTGGAATGTCTTGAAGGGGGATGCAGCCAAAAAACCAAAATCTGATGCTCTCCGCCCTTGTAGGAAACAACTCGTTCTTACTGTTCTGTGCCTTATTAAGCACGGGGGGGGGAGATTTAACTCTTTATCTCTCTTATTACTTACTTTATAATTCTCTAGGCTTGAATAAGCACTGGAAAACTTAACAATTACATATTTCATAAACTTTATAAACAAGGACAGAGCTTGGGGAGTTCAGTAGAGGGTTTATTGCTGAAGTTCCTTTCTCTCTTGCCCGGAAGCCTGACCTCTCACTGGGAAGGCAAGAGGGAGGCTTGTGGCAATTACTGGTTTAGTGAACCAGGAAAAGAAAGTCATGCTTGCGTAAAGAAAAACGTTTACACAGGCAATATGCATAGAAGCACATGAAATTATACACACACAGAGACACATGCACATATTTTGTCGGACTCAACCACCTGTCTCATCCACTCCACAAGTATTAATACATACTTACACACACACACACACACACACACACACACACACACACACACACACACATACACACACACACACGTATGTATTTGGTGGATGGAGCAAAAGCCCCCATGAGCAGGTTTCATTGAGCAAGTGCCAGTGCAGAAAGAACACACCCATTCTGAATGAAAAATAAGTTCCAACCTTTACTGCTTAGAGAAAGAAAATTTCTACCTTTTTATTGAGTATGAAAAAACACTGTCCTTGTTCGTATGAAGAAGCCTGCTGCTGTTAAGAAAAACCCGGTCTCATGGTCAGAAGCCTCCCTGCTCCCTGCTCTCTCTGCCCTCTTATTGTCATTGTTTTAGTTCTTGTGTTTTTTCAGGATACATGATCACATGGTATTCTAAGTATCTTTTTTCAAAAGTTCACAACAAGTTCAAACATAAATTCAAACCACAAATTGAATAAGAAGTTACAACAGAGATGTTTTACATGTGTTTCCATTAAGACTATCTAATTAAACATTCATTATCTGTCACTAGCTCCTTAGATTCATTAAGAGTTTAAAACAATAATTCTTATGTTTTAAGTTAGCATGGTTTTGTCAAGAGGCAAATCATCTGCCTAGTGTCTCACTAGTTTAGAGGTTTTGTATAGATAAGTCCAGTCAATGCTTTGTCTTCTGTCCTTGCACCTACAATAAACTGTTCATTCCCAGTTTATGATTTTTAGTTATCAGATAATGGTTTCATAGCTAGCCTAAAAGGAATGTTTTCCCTGATCATAAATCCATTTCAAGCCTCCTTTATATCTTAGTGCAATTAACCTGTGACACATGAAGGTTTACCAAGTACGAATTGCAGCCTCCATACAAAGAGGGCTCAAAATTACCTGTATAAATTAAGGAATTCCATAGAATCATTATTAGTAATTAAGAAATCATCTGTTTCTCTACCTAGCATTACTACAAGAGGGTACATCTTTGTTGATCTTCAGAAAATCTGCACAACAGGGTGGGCTAATGCCCAGGGATCACCATAGTATTTAATAATAACAGGAAAGGCATGACAAGAATCAGTTCTGAGATGAATTCTCTTGCAGTTTAGAGTCTATCCATCACAGCCATGCAAAATGATCTGCTATTTTCTAGTCTCTCCTAGATGGTTAGCCCCCAAAATCGTGGGTCTTGGACTGGATGAAGCAGGGGAAAGCTCGCAGAACATCAGTTATCTCTCTAGTTCAGGACTGCAGATGCAGTGTGACCTCTGCTCCTGTCAGAGTGCTTTCTTTGAAAAATCAACCCTTTCCTCCTGAAGGGGCTCTTGTGAGCTTTTTGTTACATAATCAAGACAACTTACCCAAAACTATGGCATTTGTGTTAATTCTTTGAGACTGTCGTACAAAGACGCTGTGTGTTTTGATTGCATTCACCTCTCATTTCTCCTGTTTCCTCCCAGAACCACCCTCACCCCTGCCTCCTAAGTCTATGTCCTCTTTTAAAAGTAATGCTATTTTTAAGTATTTTGTTTAAAATTAACACCTGTATTCCCTTCCTCCAGTTCCTCTTCCCTCCAGGCTTCCTCACCACTTTCCCTCCCAACTTCATGTTCTCTCTATTCTTTCTTTTATTTTTTCTTTAAAATAATGGATATTAAAATATAATTATATCATTTGCCCTCCTCTTTCCTCCCTTCAGCCTCTCCCATGTCCCCATCCATGCTACTCTTTACATTTCTGGTCTTTTCCTTTAATTGTGTCATTGCTACACACACACACACACACACACACACACACACACACACACACACACACACACGCAACACACCCCTGCATCCTCTCCTAACATACCACACACAAACACATACACACACTCATATATACACACATGCATACACGGAATCTCCCCAACATAACAATACAACATGCCCCCTCTATATAAACACATAATATACACAAACAATACAACATACACACACATGCACATTCATGCTACCCCACATACATAATACTCCATATTTACTCACATACCCACATATATACATATACAAGCACCCACACACATATACACACATCTACACACATTCACATACCCCCATACACACATATACACAACACATATATCCCTCACATACCAACATACACACACACATATATATATATACACACCCACACCCACACACCCCACACACATACACATAGATAGCACCCCCCACATGAATGTGACCTGTTTAGTCCGTTTAATGCTACTTGTATGTATACAATTTCAGGGCTGACCCTTTGGCATAGGATAACCAATTGGGTCTTTTCCCTGGCAAGAATGATTCTCCCTCTCACCACATTCCTTGGTTGCCTATATCTAGGGGTGAGGGTCCATCAAGTCCTCCCTTCCACATTAGTGTGTCTACTGTTGCCATCCTTTCCCAGGTCATTTTGGGCAGCTGTATTGCTGAGGTATCATGGGTGAAGGGTCTGTCACTTCTTGGAGACACTCTCTCAGCACACTTCCTGGTCCTCTGGATCTTGCAATCTTTCAACCCTATGTTCTATGATGTTCCCCGAGTCATAGGTGCAGTTGTGATATAGATGTATCCCTAGGGGCTGGGCTTCCACCATTAAGTTATCTCTGCACTTTGACCAGCTGTACTGTGGTTTTCTGTTATGGTCTTCCTCTCCTTCAAAGAGGTGCTTTTTTGATGAGGAGTGAGAGCTATAATGATCTGTTGGTATAAGGATAAACTGTAGAATGCAGTTAGGAATTATGCTTGTTTAGTAAAGCAGCAGTAACAGGCTCTCCTTTAAGATCCATGACTTCACTAGCCCAGGTTAGTCAGCTGGGTTTACAGTATCAGGCATGATTTCCCTCCTATTTTGTGGGCCTTAAGTCCAATTAGACAAGTGTTGGCTACTTCTGAGCTATGACTGCCACTAATGGACCGTTAGGGACATCTTAGGTGAAACAGCTTTATTTTATATATGTATATTATCCATCTATCATCTATCTGTCTGTCTGTCTATCTATCCATCTATCTATCATCTATCAATTATCCATGTATATCTATCATCTATCTACCTATATATTTCTATCATCTATCTATCTACACACAATAAATATATGTGCTTATATGTATTATATAATATATATATATATATATATATAATTTTAGGTAAATATAAAAGTAATAATTCTCAGCTGAACATTTTATCATATCGCCTTTTAAAAAGGACAATTTAATTTTCTTATTCCTAGTCATTATGTCTTTATTTCTATTTAATTTCTTATGTCATTGACCTGGACATCTAGAACAAAATGTTAAGATTTCATATGGCATATGAATGTAGCTTTTCCGTGAAAGGTAGTGGGAGAAGAGAAATTTAAGCTTCGAAACTTCTCTTTTCATAGTCTCCTTCATAAGATCAGAGAAGGGCCCAGGAAAAAATTTATGTTCTATATTTTATTAAAAGAGAGCCTCCTAGTCCTCCCTGTTGATCATCCCCCCTACTCCCTGCCTTCCCTAGTCCTCCCTGTTGATCATCCCCCCTACTCCCCTGCCTGCCCTTGCCTCCTCCTGATGCTTTCTTCTCTTGTTTCCTGTCTAGTAGTCTTTCTTCTGCTTTCATGCAGCATGTATTATACCACGTTCTGTTATCTCCACCCCTGTAGTAGTTCCTTCCCTAGTTTGATGACCTATAGTAACCTTGTACACACATATACAAATTACAATCCAAGTGCCTCATGGAAGAAAAATATGCATGGCTGTTTTCGTCACTTGGCTGTTCACTTAAAATACGTTCAGTTCCACCCATTGTTCTGTAAATGTTATTTCATAGTTTTAAACCTGAATAAAATCCCATTGTATCTCTATCTATCTATCTATCTATCTATCTATCTGTCTGTCTGTCTGTCTGTCTCTCTCTCTCTCTCTATCTATCTAATCTATATCTGTGGATGCTGTTAATTTTGTTCCTGATGTTAAGTTTTGATTTTCATAACAAGAGTCATGATGGTGTTGTTTGTGCTCTATTCTATAGCTGTTTCCTAAATGACTCAGATCAAACCCCACCCATGGACTCCAGAACAAACTACACATGTGAGCTCTATAGGCTCTTGAACATGGACCACTTCCTTGTGTAATTCTCCCATTTTCTCCATGAGAAAAGTCTAGGAAATTTCTAATTCTAACATTTAAGCTTTTGGCCATATAGACAGAATACTCAGATATATATGTGCATTTTAACTCATTTAGTTTTGAATAACTAATTTTATTTTGCATGTGTATGTGTGTGGCATGCATGCATGCATGTATGAATGTTCATGTGTGGATACACATCAAAAAATAATGATTCTTTATGGACTTTCCAAAAATCCTTAGTTACTTATCCCTCCTCACTATGTTGTCTTCCTAATAAAAGCTCCCCTCTCCATTTTTTCCATCTCCTCTTTCTATTATCTATATCCCCATGTCATCCTTTCTAAGGTGCTCTACCCCTGTGGCCCACCTTTACTTTCCTGTTTTTTCAGTTACTCCAGAATCTGTACTCACATCTGAGAATGTGGAGCTAGCATGGATGAGAGAGAACATGTTTCTATGTGCATAGGAGTGGGAGAGTCAGTCAGGTTTTAAAATTGTGTGTGTGTGTGTGTGTGTGTGTGTGTGTGCATGCGTGCATGCTTGTGCATGTACATACATGTGGTACAACATGTGAAAGTCAGAGGGCAGTCTACGAGATGTACAAGATGGATTCTCTGCCTCCACTATGTGGGTCCTGAGACTGAATTCTTTTAACTAATGAATTGTATTTTAATGGAAGCATAGCTTACACCATTCATTGAAAAATGAAAATTTTATTATAAACAACACTTATACACAAACCTAAACAATGTTGATATTATAGTTCCTAAAAAATTCTTGGTTTACCTAACAGTTAGGATGCAACCTCAACAGTGATGGCTTCCCATTTCCCAGTTTCTTGGTCTGTGCCCAGAACCTGCAAAGATGCATCCCTCTTCATAGTAAGAACAGCCATTATATCACGCAATCCATTTTCTTTTCTTATTGGAATTCTGGAGCACAACCTGTGCAAACTTGGTCTCCTCTTTAGCAGAGTTCTTCCCCTTAGACTCTTGCAGTTCAAGGCAAATGGAAGGCGTACTGCCAGTGGCTTGTAGTGTGTGCTGTCTTTGGGCTGGCAGAGGAGTCCTGGATGAAAACAGTACTGTGAATTTGTTGTCCCCTGATTCATTGACCCCCTTAACTAAAATATCTTTGGCTGAACACTATCATGACAGAAAGTCATCCCCTGAACTGCTCTCTTTCCCAACAAGAACCCCAGCTTCTATGGCTGCACCAATAGGGATGACCTCATCTGGAGGGGTAGAGTTGAGAAGCTGCACACTGAGAAGAGATCTTCTCGAAGATCCACCACACATTACAGCCTTGTCACTATCATCTGCTGTAACCCACATTGACATAAGAGTTCTTAGACTTGTTTCTATACATTTGTTGAAAAGCAGAGAACAAAGAAGCACAAACACTGCTCTGGATACATTGCAATCAAACCTTGACCTTCATCCAGTGAATCTATGAAACAATCGGCACTTCCCAAGGTTGACAAAGAATGTTTGGCTACTTTAGCACTGTTCATCAGTTTCATCATGGCTTGGGCATTTCCCCTCACATCATGCTTGAACAACTTCTGGAAATCTGAAGCCAGACACTGAAGATACGGTCTCTGTGAAATGTGCACTCTCTGTGTTGTCACTGGTGTTGAGAGAACCTGATACATCCCACTGTTAACTTCCATGACACTGAGAAACAAAGATATTCCTCCATGCTTAAACCAAAACATTGCTCTTCCTGGTAGGAATCCTTGTCCAATCCTATAAGCAAGAAAAGCTGCAGATGGTTCAAGTATTAGTTGCAACACATTAAATCCAGTGGCTCCAGCTGCTTCTCCCAGAGCAGAGTTTTTTACAAAATCAAACATGATGGTAATAAGTAACTACATTATTTGCGTTTGAGCCCAAGACAGAACGTGTCGATTCTTTCATTTTACTGATTATCAGTCTGGCAACATCTTCTAGGTTAACAAATTTTGTTTCTTCTCCTGTCTGCAATTTCCCATTTTTCTCAATGACTAAGCATTTACTTTCCGAGATTCATAGAAATCTTGCTTGTGGATTGACAGAGCTTGTAGACAGCCATACAGACTGATGTGCAGTCTAGGTGGACGCTGATCACCATGATGTGGTGGAGACCATGGCAGTTCAATGAGGGACTCTTCAGCAGCCCCTGGGACTGAATTTGGGTAATAAGGTTTGGGGGAAACACATTTACCTATGAGACATTTATTTATGTATTTATTTATTTTTTTTTAAATTTTTAATTATTTTTTACAGTCCAGTCTTCATCCTCCTCCTGGTCTGTCCCCTGACTACTCACCATCCCATACCTCTTCCCCCTACCCCGTCTCCAAGAGGATGTCTCCAACTACCCACCCCCACCTCGCCAGACCTCCCTACTCCCTGGGGCCTCAAGTCTCTCCAGGGTTAGGTGTATCTTTTCTCACTGAGGCCAGACCAGGCAGATATCTGATGTATATGTATCAGGGGCCTCTATCAGCTGGTGTATGCTGCCTGGTTGGAAGCTCAGTGTCTGAGAGATCATGAGGGTCCAGGTCAGCTGAGACTTCTGGTCTTCCCATGGGGTTGCCTTCCTCCTCAGCTTCTTTCCACTTTCTCCTAAATCAACCACAGGGGTCTCTGGCTTCTGTCTACTGGTTGGGTGTAAGTATCTGCATCTGACTCTTTCAGCTGCTTGTTGGGCCTCTTGGAGGGCAGTCATGCTAGGCTTCTGTTTGCAAGCACACCACAGCATCAGTGACAGTGTCAGGGCTCTGGGCCTCCCCTTGAGCTGGATCTCAATTTGGACCTGTCACTGGTCCTACTTTCTCTCCTGCTCTTCTCCATTTCTATCCTTGCAGTTCCTTCAGATAGGAACAATTCTGTGTCAGAGCTTATTTATCTATGATTTAATTTTAAAAATTCTTAAAGACTTTGTCACATCCATACAATGAAATATAATCATCCCCATCTCTACTTCTCTTTCAGGTCCTAAGATCCCCTAACACACCCTCCCGGCTTCATGTGCTCTCTCTCTTTTTAAAAATAACCTACTTAGTACAATCAGGGTTCCACATATCCAATCTGCCCAGGAATTCACCATGTATCCAGTCTTCCTATGAACTTACCATGTATCCAGTCTGGCCATAAACTCACCATGTAGTCAAATTTTCAAATTTAGTTTTTGAATGCTCCTATGTTCACCTCACAATTGCTGTAATTATGTTCTTTTTAGAAAGAGGCGCCACCTGTTTCTTGTAGGACTTTAAAAGGGGGAACTGTTGAACATGGGGGTCTGTGTTGAAGCTGACCAGATTAAACTGTGGGGAAAGGAGGCCAGCCTAATAGCAATACAGCATGTACAAAGGTCCTGGGGCTGCCAAGACTTTGACTCTTAGGACTGGGCAGGCTGTGAGCTGGAGCACTCAGCAGGTGCCCAGCCACCTAGTACAGGATTATTATTCAGGTTTTGGAAGGGCTTGAAGTTTGAGAGATTTAAGATAGAGGGTCCTGGAAGTGTGTAAAAAGGCCATTGCAGAGAAAGAGGAAGCTGGAGGGAGATGTGGTTCCAGGCACTATGCACGGGTGGAAAACACTGGGTAGATTGTATAGCCAAGAGACTGGCTGTCAGAACTAGTGTGGCAAGAACAGAAGTGACAAACGTAAGAGCAGTGCTAGTCTGTTTCTCAGGTTTAGGGCACTTTTTAGGGATTCCCATTCTCCCATTTGACATTTGCATTATTGTTGCTTTCTAATGCTTTTTATTAGCACGTAGGTTCTAATGGGCTTTTCTATGACATTTTCCTACATGTGTATAGTGTATTTTGATCACATTCACTCCCACTGCCTTGTCTTGTCCCCCTACTTCTTCCACTGATCTCTCTCTTCCCAACTAAAAATATCAGCAATATTCCTATAAAAAGGACATGGGCACTGAGAAAGAAATCAGAAACAAACCCCACTCACGATAGCTCCAAACCAAATCAAATAAAACAGAACACGCACATGTGCACAGGCACATACACATATGCGCACACAAATATATGCCCCCTGAAAGATGCACATACACATGCATAGCCACATAATACACACACAGAAAAATATAGACATAGATACACCCATATATACACATATGCACACACATATTCACAAACTTACACACACACATGCACCCATACATATACACACACAAACACACACACATATGCACAAACATATACATGCAAACATATATACACACACACAGACACACATGCACATACAGACACACATACACACATACATGGACACACATAGACACATACACACACTTGCATACACATGCACAAAACCCCACCCCACCCGGAAATAAACCTAATTGACAAGGGAACAGATTCTACTTTGACAATTTTAAAACACTGAAGAACAGCACTGAGGCCACTGATGTGGATGGAAGGGCCTCTTGTGCTCATGGGTAGGAAGAGTGAACGCTGAGAGCAACTGTTTTGCTTAACAAAATCCATACAGCCAACACACAACCTTCAGCAAAATGCCAACCCCGTTCTTCACAGAAATAGAACAAAAAAAAATCTGAAAATTTGTACAGAAGCACAGCAGACCCTGGAGAGCCAAAGGCAATTCTTACTAGAGAAGTCAGTGCTGATAGTGTGACCTTCCTGTTTTGTGTCACAGAGCTGAAGTTAGACAAACAGCATGATGCAGACACATGGAGCTGGTTCATGCCAATATCTGCATCTATTGCATCTATCACTCATGTCAGCATCTCTTTCAAAACCAAACCAGAATCCCATGGTCTTCTTGTTTCTGCCTAGATGACACTGAACTTGTCACTCATGGGCATAGGGCAATTGCCCCACCTCAACCATCTTTCTTCTGCATCTCTGAAGTTCACCAGTCTGAAGTTGCAGAAGGGTTAGTAAAATTGTCACCGTGCTTTTGCTACTCAAACCCCTGCCATGGCTCCCAGTGCTCACCTCAATAGCTGCTTCTCTCATTGCTGTGACCACATACCCAACAAGAAGCAACATGAGAGAGGAAGAATTGATTTTGGCTTTTGGCTTTAAGGTATATAGCCCATTAATGCAGGGACAGGTATGGTGCAGCTGGTCACACTGGGTCTGTGATAAGGAAGCAGAATGATATGGGTGATGGCACTCATTGCTCTGTCTAGGTCCCCAGCCAATGGGGCACTGACACACTTCACAGAGGTATTTATCCCTGGAAGTATGTCACATACTCATGCAGAGATATGATATACTCAGGTTATTCTCAGTTCAGTCAAACTGACAATGAAGATCACCACACTCATTTGTATACAAAAGAAATCAGAATTGTGCAATGACCTAGGAGGTCCTGTGAGATCTCCTCTTCCCTCCCTTCCTCCCCTCCTACTTACGCATTCTGATCTCAAATTTGCATTGGCCTCTTTGCTACCTGTACAGTCAGGAATGGTTCTGCTTCAGGGTTCTTGCATTTATTATTTTTGTTTACAAATTTCTCTAACTCATTTAAAAAAGAAATATATTACCATATTATGTCTATGTATGTATGTATGTATGTATGTATGTATGTATGTATGTATGTATGTTTGTATCTATCTATCTATCTATCTATCTATCTATCTATCTATAATATATCTTTATTTGCATGTACACATATGAAGTTCAGAGGACAGAGTAAAGAGAGTTTGTTCTTTCCTTCTGCCATGTGGATTTCAGGGATTAAATTTAAATTGTCAGGACTGGCAGCAAGCACTTTTTACCACTGAGCGCTCTCACTGGCCCTAAATCCATAATTATTTCATTCATTCCTTTTATGATTTCTCTAAATGTCTCACACTGAAGAAAACCTGTATGGGATTCCTTCTAAAACAGTTATGCTTCTCCCACCTTCCAATTCTCTCCTCTCTAGTTCTCTTCATTTTTAAAAACTTGATCTTTGTTCACCATCTGACATGCTATGAAGTCTAATTATTTAATTCTTTACACTCTTGCAGAGCCTCTCTCAATTCATTCACCAGAGAAAGCCCACTGTTGCTATGATCTGGGCTCAGCTCTATGTATGGCATCCCTCTCCCTAATTTCTTGGCATGATGGCTATAGGTAGAACAAACCACTTTCTGGTTGGCTGTGAGACCTGCCCCACAGCAGGGATTCCATGCCTGATACTGTGAACTGAGTCAAAAGATAATGACTGGAGAACATCGGTAGGAAACTACTGGTGTCGTTTTGATAAATGGTCCCATTGTTAATTTATGTTGATGTCTGTAGATTTGTGCTCTGAGCCCTGGCCAGAAGGTTGTGGGTCGAGCAGACACTCATCACTGGTCAAAGTGCTGAGAATAAGTGATGTGAGCATCCACTACAGACTCAGGAAGTTAAAACACCTTCCATATCAGATCCACAAGGCCCTTCCCATGGTTATATGAGCAACAGACAACTGAGCTGCTTAGCTGTGGTGCAGGGATAATTTCTTTGGCCAATGGCCAGTCCTCTATCTGGGATGAAAGTAAATGTTTATTTTTGTCTTTCCAGGAAGCCATTCAACATAAACTCATCTTGACATTCCACTCCTGGGCCCTTAAAGTTGTGTTGTCATCTTTGGGCAGCAGTGACACTTTTTTTTTTTGGTGGCATTTGAAGGCAGAGTTCTCTAATTTCATCCTCCATTAGGTGTTTACTTTCCTGCTTGGTAGTGGCTGTTGGTGGTTTTCAGCATGTTTTAAAACTATAAATCATGCCTTTCAGTTGCTTTCTCCTTTAACATGTCTGTTTATTTACAGCTTCCCCCTGCCTCGCCTTGAGGAACTTCAGCTTTGCACACTGGATGGTGTTGCAGACTCTCATCTCCTGACCTGGTTTTATCTTCTGTGTTGCAACTCCCCTTTCTCCATCCTGGGTTGATTTCCTCATTGCACTCCCTGTTTGCTGACACAGCTTTTGAGGTCACAGATCATTTTGTTACCAAAGTTTTTTTTTTTTTTGGTAGAAATAACAATACTATTATTTTAAATGTATATATTTTATTTCATGTCACTGGTGTTTTGCCTGTATGTATATCTGTGTAAGGTTGTTGGAACCACTGGAACTGGAGCTACAAACAGTTGTGAACTGCCGTGTGGGTGCAGGAAGTTGAACCTGGGTTTTCTGGAAGAGCAGACAGTGCTCTTAACCACTGAGACATCTTGCAAGCTCAACACTATTATTTTAGAAAAGTATTCTTAAAATTACTGATGCACACTTCAGATTTTCCAGTTGTGTTGAGTACAAGCTTTTGTAGTAGGATCTGATGTTTTTTTTTTTAAAATGTCCTCAGTTTCTGTTGTTATGTCTCCCTTTTCATTTCTGATTTTATTAATTTGGATCCTGTCTCTGTGCCCTCTGGTTAGTCTGGCAAAGGGTTTATCTATCTTGTTGATTTTCTCAAAGAACCAGCTCCTGGTTTTGTTGATTTTTTTTTTTTTTATGTTTAATAGATTATATTCCTTTTTTTTTGATACTTTATTTACATTTCCAATGTTTCCCCCTTTCTAGGTCTCTTCTTTGGAGACCACCTATCCCTTGCCCCTCCCCCATCTCTATGAAGCAATTCCACCTCCCACCCAACCGCCCACCCACTCCCATATTCCCACCTTGACATTCCACTTTACTGGGGCCTCTCCTCCCCCTGATGGCCAACAAGGCCCTCCTCTGCCACATATGTGGTCCGAACCATGGGTCCCTCCATGTGTATTCTTTGGTTGGTGGTCCAGCCTCCAGGAAGACCGGGGAGGGGGGTTCAGGCCAGTTGACACTGTTGCTCCCTCCATAGGGTTGCAGACTCCCTCAGCTCCTTCAGTCCCTTCTCCAACTCCTCCATCTGGGACCTCACTCTCAGTCCAGCAGTTACTGTAAAGTGAAACTTGGGCATTCCAAACGTTTTGGCTAATATTCACTTACCAGTGAGTACATACCATGTTTGTTCTTTTGTGACTGAGTTACCTCGCTCAGG
>JAPYYD010004076.1:0-13458 GCA_028551405.1 Uromys caudimaculatus | reverse complement strand
CTTGGTTTCTTTGCCCTGATGGCTCTGCAAGGGTCCCTCTTGGTCTAATGGGTTTGAGCAGAAGTGGTGGTTTTGCCTGTGCTCCAAGGTGTGTCAGCACTCCTGGGATACCCACTCTCTCCTGGAGCCTTGTGGCCCAGGCTGGGGTCCCCACGCACAGGCCCCTGGTGGCCCAGGCAGAGGTCTCCGCCCACAGGTGGAAACCTGAAGTTTCAGAGATTTTGTGTCCCCCGCTTCTCAGGACCTGGGTCCCGGTGGATCTGGCTGGGTCCAGGTGAGAGGTGTTGCTCCCCTTAACCCCACTCACTGCTTTCCCGAGCTCCTGGGAGCATAGCTTTTTCCGGCGCTCGTTGGCTACGGACTCCTGGAGATCCAGGCAGACGTCTCCTGCCTCAGCTGTCCGCTGTTGGGATCCAGGAGTTTCTATGCCCGCCTACCTCGGTCCCTGTGTCTCCCAGGTTCAGAGCAGTTCCTGGTGAGCTGTGGAGGTTGTCTAGTGCCCACTCCTGGCTTTTCGTAGCTGCTGGGAGGGTATCTTTGTCCCGGCACTAATTTGCTATGGAGCCCTGTGGCCCAAGCTGAGGTCCCCGGCCGCTGCCAGAAGTTCCTTAGTAATTATGTTTTTACACCTCTAATGATACAACTAAAATGTTAGTGTTTCTTGCACTGTATTTTTTTATATTCCCAATTTGTGAGAGTGATTTTGATATCTTATATCATGCTCTGTCTTTGAGAAATTTTTAAATCTTAAACTCTATTGAAGATTTAATTCTAAGAAATAACATCAAATTCATGAACAATTATTAAATTGTCAGCTATATTTTTATTCTACAAGGTTTTTGTTGTGTGTATGTGTGTGTGTGTGTCTGTGTCTCTCTCTGTGTGTAAGTGTATACACAAGAAAGTAGTTAATGCAAAACTCCCAACTACTCAAAATGCTAAGTGTGTCTGTGGTTGGTTCAGCCATAATTGGGACATCTACATGACACCTGTTATTTCCAGGGTTAAAGAACATCTTGGAAGAGGAAGAAAGCTTACTGGAGCTGAACTTTGGGAGAAGATAGGAACAAAAATGTTTCCTGGGTGGGAGAGGACCTCATTAACTCATAGCACTAGTCGATTGCATTCAATATTTTAGCAAAGAGAAAACGGTTGGTTCTGTACTGCCAGAACTTGGTTAGGAGATATTGGTCATTGATGGTTGAGTGAGGAGATATGATCACTTTCTGTTAAGTGTATGTCCTCTGGTCAGTCAAACATGATCCAGGCAATGGCTATATAGCCATGAATAGATAGGCAACAAAAATGGAACTTCATGGGTTATTAAAAGTAGAAGTGGATGGAAGTGAAGAGCTAAGGGGAGGAATGAGTGTGAAGTAAAAAAATGCATTATATACAAATGAGGAATTTGAAAAATTGCAAAGTAAATGTTAAAAATGGGGAAATAAATCATAAAATAGCACTTTTAGGGGGACTAATTTTTTTGAATATTTAACAAAGGTGAAAATGGGAAGAGAGAATTGTTTGTGTATCCCACAGAAGTTTTTAATGAGCACTGATGAGGAGAAGTTGGAGGAAAAGCTGAGGGTCTCAGTGACAGAACTGATGTTTGATAATTCCAGAACACAGAGGCTTGTAACCAAGGCTTTCAAAAATGTCCTTTAAAACATAGACCACCTGGGTTTATTTGACCATCACAGAGAATTATTAATGAGAATGTGTATCATTATAGTGACAAACCTCACCAAATGGTTTGCTTTTGTTGCAATTACTTTGTCCAAGGAATGTGTAAGATTTTCTATATTTTTTCTTTAAAATCCCTAACATGCTCCAACCAGAACATAAACAGATCTGCTATGGTGTATGTAGAAAAGATGAACTGTGAAAGAAATGTGGAACTAAATTTGCAGTTGAAAAGATGGCATCATGGATTGGCATTTAAGTCATTCTTTTTATAATCTGACAAATAATTTTCTGTCAACCAAACTTGACACTGTGCCCAGGAGTTGACTTTTCAAGGGTTAAAACACAGTTATAAAGAAAATCTGCTTAGTCCAGATAATATATATCAGGTTGGATTCCCTGAACAAATGCTGAGAAGTCTCTCTGTGTAGTTGTAATTGGAAACAATAAAGTTCTCTGGAAATCTCATGATTGGAAATATACAGGATATCTCCTGAAGAACATCATCGGCACTGAATGTGTCTAGCTCAAGAGAGAGTACATAAACTTTTAGAAGATGAGACTAAGTGGAGAGTATGAAGGTAAAGCATTTGATTAAACACTTGCTGAATTTTAGTATTATCTTGGTCCTTATTTTTCTTGCTATGCTGTTGCTTTAGAATTTAGAAATTTATTCTGTAACTTTTTATATAGGAAATAGGTAACTAATCTTATATTTTATAGATGATAACAGCTAAGAGACTTTGGAATTTTTAAAAACATTGGGACTGTTAACACTGAAGACCTTTTGGGAAATATTTCAGATACCTTTTCATTATGAGATAGTTGTGAGCCCATGTGGAAAATAGGATGACTATTCTGGTAAAAATGTCTGGCAGGTCTCACTGGTTTGAATAATTGCTTGCCAGCAAGAGTATCTATTTGCACAGCTAAAAGTCTTTTCCAAGAACAATGTGGTTGGTAGAGTGGGTATCACAGCATGACATTGAGGTTATAACCTATCCCTTATTAGAATTCTGTTTGTTTCCTGACTAGTATCACTCAGGAGGCCAGTACTATAGGTCCTTACTGTTACAAAACAATCCATTCTCTCTTTCTTTCTCTGTCTCTCTCTGTCTGTCTTTCTGTTTCTCTGTCTCTGCCTCTGTCTCTCTCTCTTTCTCTTTCATTATTTATGAGAAAAATAAGTAAATCTCTTCTTAAAGTAATTTCTGTCAATTATCTTTGCAACCTCAATTGGAGAAAAGAAGTAAAAAATATGTCTTCAAATAAATTTGCTTCTGAATAAGGTGTCCAATCTCAGAAAATCTGCTCAGCATCTACCTGCTTAAATTGGTGATTTAATAGCTCCAGCTAAGAAACTTCTCCTTCATACATTATTAGGCTTATAAGATTTGACCCCAAGTTGTTCTCAATTGTATTTTCAGACTAATGATGATTCATTTAACTCTCCCTATAATTAACACATATCATATCCTGAACATGTTTTTATGATGCTACTATTACCCATTCAATAAAGCTTAATATGAATAAAATAAAATGAAAAGGCTCTGGAGTACACATGTATATAAACTTATATTTATACATATGTATCCATATTTATATATATATAAGTTTTTATGTTACTTGACTGTCACTCACAGGGTTCTGGATTTCATCTCCACAGCTAAAAACACTACTACAAAATATAAAAATAAATTCATTTTTCAGAATCAAAGTATCATGAAATTGTATATATTTATGTTTTTATTTTTACTGAAAATAGATTCTTCTCTCATAGACTACATCCTGACCACACTCTACATCTACTCTCCCCAGCTCTTCCATTTCCCCAGCTCCCAGTTCCACTCACATTGTTTCCTTTTCAAAAAAGAGCAGGCCCTCAATAGACAACAGCCAAGTAGGACAAAACAAGGTACAATAAGACAAGGAAAAACCCTCACATCTAGGCTGGAGAAGGTGACCCAATATGAGAACAAGAGTTCCAAGACCAAGCAAAGGAGTCAGAGATGCACCTCTTCCATTGATAGTAGTTCTACAAAAACACCAGAAGAGCCATAACACATGTGCAGAGGAAATTAAAAAAACAGTGAGTAAAGATAGTGAGGTATGCCATACATACAATCCAATTATTTTGAACACATTGTGCCCCTTATTCTTTGGAGTGCCTCTTTCACATCTTTGTTCCTCAAACTATAAATCAGAGGGTTCAGCATGGGGATTACAAGTGTATAAAAAAGCGAAGTCACTTTATCTTGATCTAGGGAGTAGGAAGAACTTGGCCGGAAATACATGAAGAGCATAGTTCCTTGAAAAATTGCAACTGCAGTCAGGTGTGATGTACAGGTAGAGAAAGCCTTTAACCTCCCAGCAGCAGAGTTGATCTTCAAGACTGATGAGATGATGTAACAATAGGAGACAAGAACTCCTGAGATGGTGCTCAGTTCAATGAAACCAAAAACAGTGAATATGACCAACACATTGACCTGTGTATCTGAACAAGACAATACTAACACTGGAGGAATATCACAGAAGAAATGATTAATCTCGTTAGACCCACAGAAGCATAAGTGAAATGTCAATGTTGTATGTATCAAAGCATCTGCTAATGCCACAGAATAAACACCAGTCAATAACTGGAAGCACACTTTCCTAGACATGTCTACTGCATACATGAGGGGGTTGCTGATGGCCTTATATCGATCAAATGCCATCACTGCGAGCAGCACACACTCAGCATCTATAAATATACAGAAAGTGAAGAACTGCATAGCACAGCTAAGAAAAGGAATAGATGTATTCTTGGACAGGAGGTCTACAAGCATCTTGGGACCAACTGCAGTGGAATAGCAAAGATCAGAGAAAGAGAGGTGGCTAAGGAAGAGGTACATTGGTGTGTGAAGCTTGGGGTCCATTCTGATCAATGTGATCATTCCAAGATTTGTCAGCAGATTAGTGAGATAAACAGCTAGAAACATAGTGAATAAAAGCACTTTTACCTCAGGGTTACTGGTAATTCCCAAAAGGAGAAATTCTGTCAATGAGGAGCAGTTTCCCTTGTCCATGGTTCTTTGATTTTGATCTAAAAATTTACAAAAGTCACAAAGCAATAACAGTTTAGTGTTCATTTTTACTAAGCAAGTATAGAACAGTATTTAATATAACTAAGCATAACATTATTTAATCTTTCACAAGTTTTTATAAAGTCTGAAAACATTGAAAAAATGTAATGTATAAACCATCACATTAGAGCTATAAAAGAAAGGAGTAGGAAGTTCATAATCTTTCTATCTAAATGTCTATATAATATTTGATCTGTACAACTTTGCTTGCTCTCTTTCAGTTATTATTAAGCAGTATATTTAAGTATATAGAACCTGTTTCCAAATCTAACAGGCTAATGGGGATATTAAACAATATAATAGTAATAGAAAATTCCATATTCTGAAATAAGGTTCTCAGGTGTTATAGGCCATTAGTCACTGCTTTTGCTTCAATAGCATTTGTCATTAACAGATATCTATGATTTAATATATTAAAAGAGTTATGATAATAAGTCATTATAAGTTTTACTGAATATAAAACATTATTCTCTGAATATTATTGTATGCCACTAATGACCATTGTGTACCACACATCCAAATATCACTTATATGAGCCCAAATAACAAAAATTAAAATAAAACTGAGAAGAGGAATTAGTTGTGACAGAAAGCAGTAAACTTTTCTGCTGGTTATTGATTTCCAAATTAACCTTTTAAAAAGACTTTTTGTTATATTTTCATTATTTAAAACAAATTTTACATTTAAATGTATTTTGGTCATATTCTTTTTCTCTCTTAAGTCCTTCCAGATATTCTCAAAATTAGTATCCAACAAACTTTAATATCTTTCTCAAAAAGCATAAGAAAACTCAACAAAATTACAAAATTCCCAAATCAAGAAAACAAAATAAAATACTCTGTCTCCAGAAACAAACAAAACACCAAAGTGAAACCAGGTTAAAGCAAAGCAAAGAACCTGTGGGGTCCATTATCTGTTTGGTCATTACTGAACATGTGGCAAGTCTGAAGTGGTTGATATACCCCGTGTCACTCTATTCACAGAACTGAGTTTTTTTCTCTTGCTACAATAAATATTGAGAATTATAATCTCCTATTTATTTTGTAGACCTATTTTTGTTTATTTATTGTAGGCAGCTATCTAGTTCTTTGATTTATATGACAACTAGAATGTGGGCTGTAAAATGTGCAATTTTAAATTTTCAGTGTTCTTTCCTGAATGTGGGTTTGGGTGAACAAATATCAGAAATTTTGCTGTGGAATGACCAGAATTATTTGAATAACTTTAGAGAAAATTTTAAATTGGCATGTGGTAACCACCTGACAAATTGTATGTCTTCCTACAGGAACAAATAACTTGAATTCTGCATTGATATTAAACCATATTGTGCTCTTAAAATTCTTACTACTAATGAAAATGTAGAGACATAAAATTCATTAAGGTTGGAAGAAGAATATTACTGACATAATTAGAACTTGTTCTCTCTTTTTTCTGTCCAATAATTCAGGGTTAAACAATTTATTTACACATTCATCAGCCTGAGTTTTATTGATTTCAAAGAAAATGAAATGGACTTTATTTTATTTAAAAGCACTTCATTCAGAAACCTACCTGTGATGAGTGTCTTCCTATGTAATTCTCTTGCACCTGAACAATAGGTTTATCCATTTATTTCAACTACAGACTGTTGGGACTAAACTCTCTTAAGGCCTGTCCTCTACTCTTTCTCTTAATCAAATATAATTAATTAGATGTCTGAGTATACCTTCCCTTTTAAGTCAGGAAACCATTACCAAAGTTTTACATTTTCACCTTTATTAGTGATTTCACCTTTAATCATGATTAATTATAGTCATTGAGTAAATTACTTTTATCAATGTGCTTTATGGTTATCATGAGTTGATTTGATTCAACTAAAAGTAGAAATCTAAAAAATATGAAAATGGTTTTGATAATGTACATATTAATTTGTGTTTACTCTATTTCTTCAATTTTGACTCTATTTCTTCAGTTTCACAAAATATTCCTGACCAAATAGAAAGCATGAAAGTCTTACAAGATTTTATCAAGTCCTTGTTTCATATACTTCCACGTCTGCATTAATATCATTCTGTATATTTACAATCTCTTTAGCAAGTAGTATATATTTTGATCTCTGTTATCCTAAGAAACATGTTTTTTGTTTGTTTGTTTGTTTTGGTTTTTTTTTTTGGTTTTTTGAGACAGGGTTTAAGACACATGTAAATATGCATTCTTACAGTCCCAAGAACAGATAACACTTCTGAGTAATTGTTCATTAAAAATGTATGCAAAATATTTTTATATAAATGAACTAATAGATGTTCAAAACAGACCACAAATAAATACACATGAAGTCTATTTTAGCTAATAAATTTTGTGTGTACAAAATAAGTATTTTTAAATGTATTTTATGTTCGTATTTCATGAAAACTTTAAAGGTCTCTTCATTTTTAAAATAAACTATTGTTATTAATTATTTCAGAACCTTGATAACTCAGAAACACTAGAAGCAGAGTGCCTAAATTATTTCATTTAGTTTTTGAGATAATGAAGTTAAATCTTTTCTTTAAATTTTCTTCCCCTGAAATCTTCCACATAACTCTTTTCTCTATCAAATCCATGACCTTCATTAAAAATTTAATTTAACTTTTTTTACTTATTCATTTTAAATCCTGCTCAGGTCCCTCCTCCAGGTCACCTCTTTCCACAATGCTTTTCCTGTACCCCTCCTTTTCTCCTCTGAGCAGGTGGTGAAGCCCTGGTATCCAGAACACCCTGTCACCTCAAGTCTCTGTAAAGCTAGGCACTCCTTTTCCCACTGAGGCTAAACAAGGCAGCCCAGCTTGAAGAACATATCACACATACAAGCAGCAGCTTTTGGGATAGCCCCTGTTTCAGTTGTTCAGGACCCACATAAACATTAAGCAGCACATTGCTACTTATGAGCAGTGAGGCATAGGTCCTTCCTGTATATTTTCTTTGTTTGGTGGGTCAGATTCTGAGAGCCCCACTGGTCCAGGATGCTTGACACTATTGGTCTTTCCATGGAGTTTCTATCCCTTCCGTGGCCGCAATCTTTCCTCCAATTCTTCCCCAAGATTCCCCACTGTTTGTCCTTGAGTGTCTTTATCTGTCTGGCTTAGTTGCTAGGTGGAGCCTCTGAAAAGACAACATGTTCCTGTTTGCAAGTATAAAAGAGTATCATTAGTAATGGTAGGGAATGGTGCTTGCCCATGGGATGGGTCTGAAGTTGACCCGGTGTTTGGTTGGGCGTTCTTTCAGTCTCTAGTCCCTCCCTCATGCTTGCATTACTTGTAGACAAGATAAATTTTGGGTTGAAAATTTTGTGGGTGGATTGGTGTCTCTATCATTCCACTGGAGTTCCTGCATGTTACACTACACAGACCCAAATAAGCTAAACAAGAAGGATGGCCCAAGCAGGGAAACATGAATCTCACATAGAAAGGGAAATAAAATTTCCATAAGAGGCAGATGTAGGGAGGGAACTGGAGGGAGCAGGATGTGGCGGGAATTGGGGTTTTAGGATCGGGTGTGGGAAAGGACAGGAGAGATGGCTAGATGACTGAGAAAATGAATGGAATTCTGAGACTGAGGGGGCTGAGGAAGTGGGGACATCTCCAGGAGGAGACAGACCTGGGATACAGGAGGCACCCAAGAATCAATGGGGAACCTGAAGGGGCCACCAGCTGTAGCCAGACAGGAGCCCCAGTTGAGTGATAAAGACCTTTTATAAATCTCAGTTTCCATGTACTTTTATTCTGATCACATTTCTCCTCACAATTCTTCCCATAACTTCCATGCACTCAGCATCAATAAACATAGAATATGCATAGAGTATGCTCTCTCTCCCTCTTCCCTCTCAGCTTCCCTCTGCCTCTCCCTTTCCCTCTCGCTTTCCCTCTCCCTTTCCTATTCCCCCTTCTCACTTCATTCTCTCTCTCTCTCTCTCTCTCTCTCTCTCTCTCTCTCTCTCTCTCTTTCTCTCTCTCTCTCTCTTTCTGTCTCTCATTAATCAAAAATCAGGCAAACAAAAAAGGAATAGAAAAAGAAAAATCCTGTAGGAAATATACACATAATAAAAAATAAAATCACAAAATTAGAAACCATCATATAAAAATAAAAGGCTGTTAAAATAAAATACTCCTACCAAACCAAACAATTCTACAAAACTGTCATAGAGTTCTGTTTTGTGTTGTCCATCTACTGCATAGTAGGCACATTGCCTCTATTAACTGTGGTGATCATATTTAGATTCTACTGAAGAAAATTAATTTTATTCCCTTAAAATCACATGTCAATTCCAGATAGCTTCTTATTCTGAGTAATCCCCTCTGAACTCTGGGACATTATCTGGTTTTGAACCTGTGCAGTCCCTGGGTATGCTGTTGGGTTTTGGGCTGTTTTTCATATATGCACCAGACATGTAGTCTCTAGAAGACACTGTTTCTAGGAATCATACAGGTGGCAAAACAATGTGTTTGGCAAGAATCCACTAGAAATTAAAGTTTATTTGCCTGAGAGTTAGAGTTTTATTTTTTTAAGTGAGTAGCCTGGTAGAGCTGAGATAAGTCATGTGGTCTCAAGCATGGGAACCTTGAAACAAAGAAAGCAGGCTCTGAGGTCCCCTGCTGTGGAGCGCAGGCTGCTCTGAGTCAGAGAACTGAAGAATGGAATTTGCCTACTTTTTTTTGGCAGAGATTGGTTGAACTGTGAATTTATAAAATAGTGATTATTTGCTTTTAGGAAAGATTTGTATACATATTTTGTATGAATCATGCGGGGAATTTCACCTGTAGTTCAGGAACTAGGATAGGGAAAATTAGTCACTGACTCCAAGTAGAGAGGACAGTGATAATTACCTGATATAACAGGTATTAATTAATAATGTCTGTGACTCCAAGCAGAGGTCTCAACAAATAGATATTATAACAGGTATTAATAAAATGTATTTCTATGGCTCCAAGCAGAGAGCTGAACAGATAGATGGTATAAAAAGATGGCTGTTCTAGGGAGAGAGCTTAACAAGTAAAATCTACCTGCTTCCTATAGGTGTACATTAGTGAAAGTTTGAATTAATTGCTTTAAAATGGTATAATGATATATGGCTCTAATACGTATTATAGGAAGCCCAAATTCTGTCTAATGCGGGCTCCACAGGAATTTTGGATTATTATCCTGCATGGCAAAATAGAAAAGGCCTAAGAATATAGGCCAAACAGTATTTTAGTTTAAATCATTTCTTTTGGATTGTTTTAATTTTCAAAATGGATGTGATTTAGAGTTTTGTGGTTACATTATTGCTCTGAGAGAGAGGTCAAAATAAAGGTTTTTCTGGTTACTGGCTCAATGATATGCTGATCTGGGAGAAAGGTTTTGTCTTTTTGCTTTTAGAAATGGTGATAAGTGTCTATACACCTTCCAGAGTAATATGGATCACATTCGAAGAGGGTGACTCCCAGAAAACTAGATTCCAGAGAATCAAACAAAAAAAGTTATCTTGATGATACTAAATTTTTGGTTTGAGATTTTTATATTATAAAATGTGCAGCCTTGGTGAGTCTCATTGTCAGACATGCTGAACTGACCTGCTTGAACTCCTGATTTCTTGGACTTTCAGCCAGATTCAGTCAGGATACAGACATCAGAAACTAAACCAATTGTTGGTTAAGGCCAACTAACTTCCCCATTTTCCCTACCCTTCTCTCTACCCTTCAAAAATATCTCAACGTCGATATTCAGCTTGAAGAAATTATGAAGAGTCGTCATTGCAGTTCTTTGGACTTTGAAGGCTGGAGGTGGTTATTCTAAGGTTGCCTTTCAGGGGAATTTAGTAATGGTCATAATTGGAACAGGGAGGAAATAGCTAGAATTGCTTGTGTAGCCATAATCTCAATTGGTAGAATACTGTATAATTGTTACTAAGTTGAAGTCATAATTTCTTATTTTGGTACAGAATTCATTTTGACGTAAAGTCAAGGTTTTCATTGGTGTAAATTCTTCTGTTATTACAAAAAATTTAAAAGTACAGGTCTTAGACATAGCCCTTCTATAACTGTTATTATAAACTGATCTGAGATGTTTAATCCTGTCAGTTAAGGGCCAAAGAGCAAATTCATGGCCCTGAGTTAATTGTTAGGGCATTTCAAGATATTTAATTAGAAATAGCTGGGAGTAGTTAATGGACAATAGTCCAGATTACTTTACATAGATAGTTGGTTTTCAAAAACATCAGAAATCCACAGAATGTGACATTTAATATTATTTATTTACTTGTTGTTGAGAAAAATCTGCTCCTAACAGCTTCCCATTCATGGATTCAAAGAAGCAGCTGAGCATCTCTACCTCCAGGTGAGGCTGTACATTGCGTCTAGGTCGCCACTGGGCAGAAATTGCCTATCTCTCCTGCAGACCTGTACTGTTTTTGAAAGAACACAGTTTACAGGTTAAGGACAGCTCAGTTCTGCAGAGACAGAATAGGCTAGTCCTTATTAATTCCTGTTCCTCAAAGATCTGTCAAATGATACTGGGCCAGAAGGCCAAAGACTGATGCTCCAACTTCCTGACTTACTGGAGCTGTATAGGTAGGTAGCTATCTTTACAATTTGTCTCAGTTCTGAAAGGTGTGTTAGGCTTCCTATATTTTCAGAAATGTTGGCCATTCTTGGATTTCTGACAGGGTTGAAAGACTACATATAGTCTCATAGCCAACCCAAACTATTTACATTGAGAGAACAGATTTGAGAGGATGGCTTTCATATGGCATACAATCTAAAGCCAAGACATAAGTCAGGTGTAGAATGAAACGTCTTTTAAGTTAGGATAGATGACAGTGTTCTATTTTATTAACAAAAGTGATGGACTGGGTGGTAGGTCTATCTTGTACTTTAAAAATTACAAAATGATAATTGTGCTCAATTTATATGTGAGATAAAAGAGTCTTTTAAGTGGACAGAAAGGAGGAAGGGTTGTGGATGGCCCTGGTGCTGCCTGTATTTGGATGTTAATTCCATTATCACAGGAAGGGCTGTCTGAAGTGAGGAATGAGTCAGGTACTCAGGTGAGTTCTTTTTTCTTTTTTTAATTTAATATTTTATTTACATTTCAAATGTTTTCCCCTTTCAAGGTCTCCCCTTTGGAAACTCCCTATTCCATCCCACTCCCTCTGCCTCTATGAGGGTATTCCCCCACCCACCCACCCACTCCCAACTTCCCTCCCTGGAATTCCCCTATACTGGGGCATCTAACACTCTAAGACCCAAGGGCCTCTCTTCCCACTGATGGTCAACAAGACCCTCCTTAGCCACATATGTGGCCAGCACCATGGGCCCCTCGATATGCATACTTTGGTTGGTGGTCCGGTCTGGGGGAGCATGAGGGTGCCTGACCAGTTGACACTGTTGCTCCCTCCCCATGAGGCTGCAAACTCCCTCAGTTCCTTCAGTCTCTTCTTCAACTCCTCCATCTGGGACCCCACACTCAGTCCAACAGTTGCTGTGAATTGAATCATTGGTGTTTTGAACTTTTGGGCTAACATCCGCTTATCAGTGAGTACATACCATGTTCGTTATTTTGTGACTGAGTTACCTCGTTCAGGATGATATTTTCAAGTTCCATCCATTTGCCCACGAACTTCATGAAGTCATAGTTCTTAATGGCTGAGTAGTATTCGATTGTGTATATGTCCCACATTTTTTGTATCCATTCCTCTGTTGAGGGACATCTTGGTTGTTTCCAGCTTCTGGCTATTATAAATATGATTGCTATGAACATAGTGGAGCATGTGTCCTTATTAGATGTTGAAGCATCCTCTGGGTATATGCTTAGGAGTGGTATAGCTGGGTCCTCAGGAAGTATTATGTCAAATTTTTCTGAGGGTCTGTCAAACTGATTTCCAGAGTGGTTGTACCAACTTGCAATCCCACCTGCAATGGAGGAGTGTTCCTCTTTCTCCATAACTTCAACAGCATTTGCTGTCACCTGAGTTTTTGATCTTATCCATTCTGACTGGTGTGAGGTGGAATCTCAGACTTGTTTTGATTTGCATTTCCCTGATGACTAAGGATGCTGAACATTTCTTTAGGTGCTTCTCAGCCATTCGAGTTTCCTCAGTTGAGAATTCTCTGTTTAGCTCTGTTCCCCATTTTTTGATAGGGTTATTTGGTTCTCTGGAGTCTATCTTCTTGAGTTCTTTGTATATATTAGATATTAGCCCTCTATCAAGTGTAGGATTGGTAAAGATCTTTTCACAATCTGTTGGTTGCTGTTTTGTCCTATTGAGAGTTTACTTTACTTTACAGAAACTTTGCACACATATGGTCACTTGATTTTCGACAAAGAAGCTAAAACCACTCAGTGGAAAAAAGACAGCATTTTCAACAAATGGTGCTGGTTCAACTGGCGGTCTACATGTAGAAGAATGCAAATTGATCCATTCCTATCTCCTTGTACAAAGCTCAAGTCCAAGTGGATCAAAGATCTCCACATAAAACCAGTTACACTGAATCTAATAGAAGAGAAAGTGGAGAAAACTCTCGAACATCTGGGTACGGGGGAAAAGTTCCTCAACAGAACACCAGTGGCTTATGCTCTAAGATCAAGAATAGATAAATGGGACCTCATGAAATTGCAAAGCTTCTGTAAGGCAAAGGACACTGTCAATAGGACAAAACGG
>JAPYYD010004075.1:0-13458 GCA_028551405.1 Uromys caudimaculatus | reverse complement strand
CTCCTGATCTCTTTCCTAGGTTTTCTAACTCCAGGGTTGTCTCCCTTTGTGATTTCTTTATTATTTCTATTTCTATTTTTAGCTCCTGGATAGTTTTTTTCATTTCCTTTGTCTGTTTGATTGTGTTTTCCTATAATTCTGTCTGTTTGATTGTGTTTTCCTGTAATTCTTTAATGGATTTTTGTGTTTCCTCTTTAAGGGCTTCTAGTTGTTTATCTCTGTTCTCTTGTATATCTTTAAGGGTGTTATTCATTTATTTCTTAAAGTCTTTTATCATCAACATGAGAAATGATTTTAAATCTGAGTCTTGCTTTTCTGGTGTGTTGGGGTATCCAGGGCTTGCTGTGGTGGGAGAACTGGGTTCTGATGGTGCCAAGTAGCCTTGGTTTCTGTTCCTTATGTTCTTACTCTTGTCTTTTGCCATCATGTTAACTCTGATGTTAGCTGGTCTTACTCTGTCTGGTTGTGTCATGCCCCTCCTGCAGGCCTCTGTGTCAATACTCCTTGAAGACCAGCTCTCTCTGAGAGGTATTTGGGTTTGGAGAGCTGTGGCACTGGGTCAGCTCTGGGGTGCAGACAGAAACCAGAAAGATCTTGTCCCCACCTGTCCCTTGGTTCCTGCGTCCTGATGGCTCTGCAAGGGTCCCTCTTGATCCAGTGAGTTTGAACAGAAATGGTGGTTTTGCCTGTGCTCAGAGGTGTGTCAGCACTCCTGGAATACCAGCTCTATCCTGGAGTCCCGGAGCCCAGGCTGAGGTCTCCCCCCACAGATGGAAACTGGAAGGTTCAGAGGTTTCCTGTCCTCGAGTTTTCCTCAGGCCCTGTATCCTGCTGGTTCTGGGCGGGTCCCGGTGAGCAGTGGTGCTTGCCTTAACCCCACTCACGGCTTTTCCATGCTCCTGGGAGGGTAGCTTTCTCCTGGCGCTAGTTGGCTATGTAACCCTCGTGGCCCAGGCAGAGGTCTCCACTCACCCTCACAGATCTCTTAAATTGAGGTTTGGAGAGCTATTTCATGTGTGCTCTAAGGTTTGGCACATATTCAAATGAATTTCTAATGTAAGGCTCTCACATACTCTCTTTCATTCTGTATCACACACTGCTGAACTTCCTTGCTACCTAGATAAGAAAACCCATTGTGGATGTTAATAAAGAATCAACAAAAGATTTTAAAACCTTAGTTCAATGTTACTTGTCAAGATGTCAGTCTTGAAACTTTTGCCAAACAAGGTCTTCAGTGGGCGCCACTCTAGGTGCTTCTTGTGACTCATGTGTCTGGTTTTGGCAACTCGGGTCAAAGTCTGAGCCATTAGGACCCTAGAGGATTCACCTCTTTAGAAAATGCCTAAGAATTCCATGGGTTTGTACCAGGATGTAAAGATATGTAGACACCCATCTATGTGCTCAGTCCTGCTTGTGAACTTTATTAGTATACACAGAAAGGAAAATTAGCCCCAGAGTTGCCCCTGGCTTTAGAAAAATGACACACTCTGTTTGATATTAGATGACTCTGATTTCAGTAATTTGGACCACAGCCCTTACTGCCCAGAAAATTGTCAGCTCCACTTTCCTCTGACACAGGAGAACTTCTTGTGAAATTACCTAATGACTTTGATGTCCTCATAATGGTACAGCTTTGAAAAGTGAGTTAAGGTGGAATTCAGCAAGAACACAGAGAAATGGACAGAGAAACCTGGTGTGGTGAGGCAGCTCAGATCCTGCAGGAGGAGGCAAGGGAGCAGTGAATAGTGAGGACACAAACTTGCCAATGAAGCAGGTGGGTTTTGCTTATTTGTTTTTAATATCATCAGCCCTGCAAAGGTATACTTATCTGTGTTGACTCAGTTTCCCTCTGTACAATTTCTAAGAAGAGCTGGGTGGACTATCTTTTGATAAATTTTTATGAGGTAGAACTGGAAGACTGTGTGTATCTATGTACACACTCATGTATCTGATTATATTAATGTAGATATACGCTCACATGTGTACACGTCTAACATGCATCATCCATGACTATGTCTGCACTATGTATGCATCTCCTGTTCCACTCCTTCAATATGTTCTTCAGATTAGAATTTCTAGTAGAAAAATGACAAGACGTACTTTATAGTGTGTGTGTTGTGGGGTAAATTTATGAACTGGGAGAAAGGGAAGAGATTTTGAGAAATAGTGTGGGTTTTTCACTGGTGCTTCAGGGCTATTCCTTAAAGGATAAACAGTTATTTCTCAGGTGCTTTTGGTGATGGGCCTTTCTCATGAGTGTGGCAGTCGGGAGGAGACGGGACCCAGAGAGCCATACATTGTATTTGGTTTACATAACACGAGCGACTTCTCACTTGCAGAGGCTGACAGACACATTTTATTTCAATAGCTAAGATGACCAGTGCATAGGACACTAAGGAAAAGAAAATTTGCCTCTTCAATGCAAAGCAAGGTCCATGACTCAGCAAACAAGAGTAATGGCTACTCCTGTAGAGGGTCCAGGTTCCGTTCCCAGAACCTGAATGGCAGCTCACAACCCTTTGTAACTCCAGTACTTCAGGGGATCCGATGCTCTTTTCAGCCCTCTATGTTGGCACCAACATATGGTGCACAGAGACATTCATGCAGGTATAAAATACTTTTAAAAAACATTTTAAAAGTTGGTTGGTTTTCTTTTTGTTGTTTTTTTTTTTTTAAATAAATTTTCTCACGGGTATTTCCAAAGATGTTACCAAATATAAACACAATTTGATAGAGAGAAAAATGAAGTGATTTTCTGGTCATTTTTGGCGCTGAGCATTCCTGAATTCTTTTCCAAAACACAAGACAAGAGAGAAACTGACTTATGACAAGACATTCATTTTGGAAGTATGTGTGAGAGTCTACATTAGGAACAACCCCTAGGTTTTCTAATTTTCTAATTTTGTTGTTGTTTGTGTATATGTGCCCATGGGCATTCATGTGTTTGAGAGCCTGCCATTGCCATGGTGTACATATGAAGGTCAGAAGATGACTTCTACTGCCTGTCCTCATTTTTCACTTTGAGGCAGCCTCTTTGTGGTTTGCAACTGCATACAAAGCAGGTTAGCTGCCCCTTGAGTTTGCACAGATTCTCCTGTCCTGGTCCCATTTTACAGTAGCATACTAGGTGTGTGTATGGACCTGTGCTGATATTACATATGCACGCTACTGCATCCAGACTTACATTGGTTTGGGGAATTCAAACTCAGATATAGCAAGTGTTTGACCCACTGAGCTAGCTTCTTACTCCGTAGATCAGGAAATACATTTTGATGGGTTGAGATTATGGTATGGGATCTGTTTACATGTAGTCAGTAAAAGAAGCAAGATTTGCATTCATTTTCTCCCCCATTCCCTATGCCCCCAGTTCTTGATTCTATTTAGTCAATGCTTACTCTTAGTATCTATCCCAGGTCATAGGCCTTTATATGGAGAACTCTGCTGAGTCTCTAAGCTAGAGTTTATGCATCTCTAAGAATCATTTGTGAAAGAAGTCTAAAGCAGATTAGAGGGTATATTGCCTTTTTTGTTTATGGCAGACCATTTCAAGTTAGAAGAAAATAACGGTAGATTGATGCTGCATTTAGTGTTCTCTTAAATAGAATATACCAATTATTTGTTTCAGATTCTCTTAAGTGCAAGTTTGCTCTTTAAAAAATGGATGTATTATGAATACTTAACAAACTTGATAATGAAATTTTTGAAGGGGTTCCTTCTTTGTGTCAGAGAAGGGATAAACCACACGTAGGCATGTGAGAGCGCATGCACACATGTGTCTGCACACAAGCAGCTCCAGTTAGCTCCAGAGTTTTTGCAGAACTGTTTCACTAAACATTTCAGGTAGAGATAAGTCCATGATTTCAGGGAAAGGAAATTCACTTGAGGGATACCCCGTGTCCAAAGAGTGAAAAATCACTTTGACAAAATGGAGAGAATGGGCATAAAGGAGATATCAAAATTATATACTTCCAGATAAGGGACTTACTTTGGGAAATCGACTGTCAACTGGAGGCACGGAAACAAACTTCCATCTGTGATTTCACCCTGTCACTAGGTAGCTACAGTTACAGAAAACATGCCGACAGCAACAAAGGGGTCTGTGGGCTGCACCCTCCTCAGAAGTCAGCTGAGAAGCCATCTGGGCTCTCCAGTGAAGCATCAGGTTCGCTCCCAGCTCTTAGCATTTGAAGGACAGCTGTTCTTTAGGGACAGCCAAGCCCTTTACACATACCGGTGTGGATTACTAGAATAATCATCGTCGTCGGTGTTGTCCTGATGAAACATGGTACAGGAAGCATTCTATTTGGCCTTCACCCCAGTTTCTGCCACAGAGCTCCTGAAACACACTGGCATTTCCTAGGCTACAAGAATATCTTCAGTTACTCATTCCTTTCAAGGGTTTATGCTAATAAAATGACACTTGATGGGCCCTGGAAAGTTTAGTAAAGGAAGCTGGCACTTTGGGGACTGATTAGCACATGATCAGAGGCCGGAACTTGGATCCACAAAGGGAGTTAGTAGACAGCGAGATGTCCCGTTTTACCATCAGTGGCCAATGAGGCAACAAAACCTTGAAAATCCCTCCTTTTATAATTGTTTTTGAGAAACAATCTTGCCATTGCTGCTCAGACTGGCTGCAAATTCACCACAATCCTCCTGCCTCAGTGTCCAAAATATTGACACTGCTATAAGCTGTCATGCTTGGCCTCTTTGAAAGTTAAATCTTCTTTTGGGGTGTGTGTGTGTGTGTGTGTGTGTGTGTGTGTGTGTGTGTGTGTGTGTGTCAGAGAGAGAGAGAGAGAGAGAGAGAGAGAGAGAGAGAGAGATGCATATGTATGCAGGTATGTGTACTGTATATTAATAAGAAACATGAAACAGAGGAAGACAACAGTGTCCACTATGTCTTCACTATATTCCTTGAAAGCAGGGTCTCTCTGTGTACCAGAAGTTCACAGTTTTGAATGCTAGGGCTGCACAGTGAGTACCGAGGCTCTGCCTGTCTCTCTCCCCCAATACTCAGGTTACAGGCATGTGTACCTAGGAACTCCTGAATACTTGGTGTTTTCCATGGATGCCAGGATTAGAACTTAAGTCCTCATGCATGCTAAGCACTCTTACCCACTGAGCCATCTCCTTAGCCTGTTAAGTATCTTTTAACCGGTATGCGCTAGAGACTTTCCAGGTCAATGCACACTGACTTGCTTAGAGGGTTGTATGGCTGAATATATGCTCTGCTCTCTACCTGCCCTCACACATTGCCATGTTTATTCATCTTACATTTGGCTATCCATAAGTTATGTATTTTATGCTAAAACATTAGTAGCAAATAAAATACTATTTTAAGTTCTCTAAGTGCCTTGACAAGTTGTAATGGGAACTCCTGAATTTGCAGTTAGTCAAGCAGGTTTTTGAAAGCTTGAGATCCTCATTTGTGGCTGTCTTCTGCAGTGGGGACAGCCTGCTGAAAATGAGTCCTTAGCCTGTGGATTTTAGGTTTTTTAGAGATGGCCCTTAACTTGCATCAGGATTGAATTGTCGCATAATCAGCTGATGGTGTAGAATTAATTGCTATTGAGGAGAAGAAGGAGGAGGAGGAGGAGGAGGAGAAAAGACTTCACATATAGGAAGAATGGAAGCACCCCAAATAAAGTGAATTCATGAAGAGATTTCTAGAAAGCAAACCACTATAATTAGAGGTCACACTTAGCACACTGAATAATGACATATCAGCAAAGGCATCTGCTGCTGGGCTGTGGCAGAGACATGCCCTCTATACAGCTGGAGAGCTATACCTGCTGAGGCTCCTTTTCTTCCTGATCTCCTGGAGGAAGCTTATTTGCTAACAGCACTACTCGAAAATTAGAATATCCTACACTCCAGCCACTTTCATCACCAATATATTGTAGCATACTTCTCAGCTGGCTTTTGGTGCCCACAAGGGCATGTTCATCTTTTCAAGATGAGGAGGAATCTTTTTTTTTTTTTTTTTACAAGCATCTCCCTCAATTTAATCTTCCATTTTCAGATCCAGTTCTTTTATTTGGAATTTAAATATATAAATATGTGTATGAGCTGATAGTTATATGGAACCAAGCAATCAATGAACATAGTTGCCACTGGACAAATGTGCCAGCATCTCTTTTACAAGAACTTAGAAGAAGCTCAGAGTTGCCAGATGACATTCTCAAAATATCCAACAATTAAAGAATGAGACAGACAACTGCCTCATGCAGTTAAGCTTCATGCTTTGAATTCTGTCATCAGTACTTTTACAGATGTCACTGTATTAGTCCCTGTAACTAGGTCTTGGTAGATAGTTCATATCCTGTGTTATTCCTTCTTTAAACATTTTTTTTTGGTCACAAATTGAGTCTTTTATACGATGGAGATTATTCTCATAGCTGTATCAGACAATTCTAGTAACTCATGACTACCTATTACTCACATAAATACATCTGTAGTTTAGGGGATCTGTTAGCTATGTCCTCAGAAATATATGGCCCGTGAGTACTTAATTGTGGGGAAAGAGATGTAGAAGCATATGCTCACAGTCTATTAACTAAAACTAGTGATATGGCCTTCCGGCTGACATGTGGGAGGATGGGCAACATAGGGTCGACATAGATGCCAGGTGACTTACAATGTAGGATGCTCTGATATGCTAGCAGTGCCTTGGAGATCATCCCTAAAAGAGGCAGCAAATCAGCACTGGCTGATTCTCCTATAGTTAATCTCTTTGATGATTGGAGATGGCAGCCTTCATTTCAGATATAGAAGGTATGCTATTCTTCCTAAAAGTGACACTGGTGCTGTATCATATCCATCTGAATGACTCAGAGTGCCCTAATGTAGACTCTGAGATCTCTTCTCTTTTTGCTTTCTCCCTCTCTTCTCTCTCTCTCTCTCTCTCTCTCTCTCTCTCTCTCTCTCTCTCTCTCTCTCTGTGTTTATAGGAATGAGCCAGACATGGTTGCTGGGGATATGAACTCAGATCCGTGTGTTTGTACAGCATGTGCTCTCTATTTATTGAGCCATATTCCCAACCACTCAAGAAATTTACAGTTGTTTAGAGAGTGGAAAAGAAGTGGATTCACCCAATAACCACCGACTCCCAGCAATTTCAAGTTTGCTTGAGGAGGGACGGCTCTTGTTCTCCCAGATGGGGAGATTCCTGGATTGGCTGTTTGTATGGGTTTTTTTTGTCCATGTTTCTCCTGGAGACTGCAACTCTGCTTGGCACTGACTAGAATAGAGACGAGACAATCCTCCTGCCTCAGAGACTATGCAGGTTCCTTGTCATTTCCTGCTTAGGAAAGACCTGACAGTCATCGTTAGTCATGGGCAGATGCTTTAGCTCGCAGCTTCTGCTTGTTTTGCAGAATATATTTCTTTAAACAGCTGATTACTGCTAATATGCTCCTGGAAAACTTGGGGGAGCAACTTTTAAATATACTTGAAGTTTTTTCCAATCTTTTCTTTGCCCCAAGTAGATGCCCATTACCTTGAGGCTCTGTGGAATGGGGGATGGGAAATCCATATCCTACATTTTGGGTTTGCTGTGAGTCATTAGATCCAATTAGGTGGATGAACAAAGCTCCGAGTTTAGAAATACATTGCTTATTATTGTGAGGTAGATAGCTAGCTCTTCTTCGAACTCATTCCTTTAGCAACACTTCATCATGTGTATTGTAGCCATCGGTAACCAACACATACTCACCATCTGCTCTCTGAGTGGCTTGTCCAGGGTCAGCTTGCTAAACTGCCCATAGACACAGTCACCCAGACTGACTCCCCTGAAAGCAGCTCCTCATCACCTGCTGCCTGGTAGCTAGTACAATTATGTATTATTAGGGTTATTGTTGTGATGACACCTGGATTCTGAGTTTCAGTTTCTATATTAGAATGATTAATGCCACAATCCCAGAGGCCAAGAAGCCCTGATCCTTCAGGAGATATATTCTTAGCAAATTTCTTGATGTGACCGTGAGACATCCCACTGTTTTCTCCCCGTCTATTTGCCAAGATCTGATGTAGGAAACAGTCCAACTGCAAGACAGCAATGATGAAGTATTGCTAGAGGAATGAGTTAGGAGAAGAACTAGTTACCTTACAATAATAAACCACATAATGAAATGTGTGGGGTTTCTAAACTCAGTGCTTTGTATCACTGCCCAGCTCTTCCTTGCCATTGGATCTAATGTCTCACAGCAAACCCAAAATGTAGGATGCTGAGAGCCTCACGTTTCTAAGCCACACACACTTATCCATCTATCACTTGGCGTATACTTGGGTTGTTTGCACTTATTAGCTATTGTAAATTATATTGCTATGAACAATCATGTACAACTGTGCATATTACGAATGGAATTGCCAAACTGTGTAGAAATGCTTGTAAGAAAGAATCTGAATTACTTTCTACAGATGATTAGAATATGCCAGAAAATGAGTTATTTTACATTCTCCCTAGTAATGGGTGAGGGTTTCACTTTTGCGCTACCCTTGCTGAAGCTATTTTCCTGAAATTATGATCACAAACTCCTTGGCCTGTTGTCTTTTCAGTTCCCAGTGACTTGGTGTTAAGCATCTTTTCATGTGTTCCTTGGGTAATTCTAGAACTTCTTTGACCAAGTATCTCCTCAATCCATCATTCATTTTCTATTGAGGTTGCTAAACATTTTACTGCTGAGTGTTGAGTGTTCTCTGTCTATTCTAGACCCTATATTAGACCATCACCAATGATTATCTACCGTTAAATACCAGTTAAATTGTGTACAAACATGTTTCCCATTTTGTAGGTATCTTGTTTCGGCTTCTTGATGGTACTCTGAGTTACAAAAGTTTTAAATTTTGATCAAGTCCAGCTCATTTACTTTTCCTTGCATATATATTTTGTTGTTGTTATATCTGAGATTCCACTGCCAAATCCAGTGTCACTAAAACCTCCCCGTGTTTTCCTCTGGGAACTTTCTAATTTTATCTCCGTTACTTATACCTTTAACCATCTTACATCTTTTTTTTAAATACGATCTGAGGTGAGCCTCTGGCTTTAGACTTTTGTATCTAGGTTTCTAGTATCATTTGTTCACAAAGCTCTTCCTTTCACATTAAATGGCCTTGGCATCCCTGGTGAAAATCAATTGACTATAAACATCCATGCCCATTTCAAGACTTTCAGGTTTTCTACATTGATCCACATAGTTCTCATTATGCCAGAACTATGTTGTTTTATTTATCATAGTTTTCAAACTGGAAAATATGAGTCTTGTTTTTCCTTTTCAAGACTATATAAAAAAAATCCCCATTTCTCCTTGACATTGAATGGCATTCTCTTGACATAACTCCATCTATTTGCTGTTACTCTTAAGGTTGGACAATCGATTAATTATCAATGCCTCTTGGAGAAACTCCAAAAGTCAAGGTTAAATGGATGCAGGGCTAAGAATGACAGAGATCATGTGCAAATCCACAGTGATAGAATGGTATGCAAATAAAATACAAAATAAAATTGAAAGTGAGGGCATAGGGCATGACACTTCCTATTTTCTCTGCTCAGTGACATGGGGAACCACCCTCACACTAAGATTTTTCTTACGTGTTGTAAATAGGGAAAGCAGTCATTTTCAAGGAGCTTACCTGAATCCATCCAGCCCTTTAGTCAGATCCCCTCTGCCTTCCACACAGAAGTCCATCACCTGCCAAACACAGGGACAACAGACTGGCATTCTGTCCTAATGACAGCGTGGTTTGTCTGTTCCTCAGGAATCTCTGGTGTCTTATATCAGAAATATGTCTTAAGTGATTCCTAAAAGTACAGATTAAAATGGGGTGCTAGGATTTTTCAGTAAGTAAAGAAAAAATGTTCTCAGACTTCTAACTATTACAGACTATCTGCAATCTTTGACCTATAAGTGCTTGATAATTCTTGGCTAATTTTTTTAAGTTCTCCGTTTTCTACCTTGATATCCTCAACCTGAAGTCTTCTGACATTGTGACAGGGGCCAAGGGGAAGAATGCACTGTTAAGGCAATATCATTGTTCATCCCAGAGAAGGCTGTTGGTCTTTTATTGTTTTTCTTACTTCCCATTACTCTGAGTTTTATGTCCCTAGTTGTCAGATAGTCCTGGACATTGTGACAATAAACAAGATCAGTACTCCTGATATTAACTCTTTGGTGTCAACACAAAATGACCAAAAATGTTTTAAAAGATCCCAGAGGGATAGGCCTTAGATACATTCTAATCATTCCTAAGGAATCTATAGCAGCTGGCTTGTGATGCTCTGACCCCGACGGGGTCCTCCTGTTTATTGAGAAGTAACAAATTTCAAATGCCAACCACTCAGCTGGGTTGTACTACCTGAAGACTCTTCCTTTCAGTGAGGAATAAAGTAACACAGCAACAGCCTCCCCCGAAGGACAGCTTTACTAGGAACTACTCCCTCCCCAGGCCCGGGATGGTGGTCTGTCACATTGGAGCTAGGTGAAAGGATCGAGTTTAACCCCATGTGTCCATTTCTGGTGGCTTCAGATTGCCTTCCATTGCCTTCCAAACACTGCTTATATTTGTGTGTTTCTACATTAAGAAGAAAGTTTTACATGTCTATGTATAGGTCCCCAGGCCACCTCAAATGTCTCTTTGTTAGCATCTCCCATTCATGAGATACATTTGTTAGAGTCGATGAGACAACATTATCATGAGGTTATTACATCAGGCCCACAGTTAACATTGGGTTGCATTGTTTTTATTACACATTTGTCTGTTTTCACAAATGTTTCTCAACACACAAATGTGTATTCTACAGTGTCCACATTCTGCCTGTCTGTCCACTCATTCCTCCCTTGGCTGGCATCCACTGGCCAGATTGGCTTATTTAACTAACCATACCTATTTATGATTTTTCTATGTCATTTTTTTTCTCCAAAGCTTGATGCTCCCACTCTGGAAAAATATCACTGAAAGGATGTACCATAGTTAGTTTGTTCTTTGGAGCCTCTTTATTTTCTACACAATCTTAGAAATTTTAGCTTCTGTTAGCTCTACCAAGAGATTTACTTTTTTCTACATTACAATGTATTCACTGTGATGCCTTTTAAAAATCCCTACTTTTACTTATGTGTTAATTCCCAGGGCGCTTGGCTCACACCAACAATACAGAAACCTAAGAGGACAAGGCAGGAGGCCTTTGCACAGGTTGGAGGCCAGCCTGCACTATGTCCTGGGTTGTAAGGTAGCCTGAGTGACTTAGTGAGAAACCCTGTCTCGAACAAACAAAAACAAACAAACAAACAGAATTCTTAAAGAAACAAGTGAGAGCATATTATTAGACTTCATCTTTATTCTCCATCTGTTCTTCTTTGAGAAAAATTTTTGTTTAATTACCTGGAAGACACTAGATATCCTAGACAATGCCCTGATATGTGCAAAGAATCAAAGAAAGTAGTAAAATTTCCTGTGGTTTTCTTTCAGTAAATCACATTGTCCTTTACAAATAAATAATCGTAGAAGGAACAATTGACTCATATGTATGAATACTGGATACTTCCATGAGTATTTTGCATGCTGTATCAGTCAGGGTTCTCTACAGTAACAGAGTTTATAGGATAAATGTGTGTGTGTGTGTGTGTGTGTGTGTGTGTGTGTGTGTGTGTGTGTGTGTGTGTGTGCGCGTGCATGTCTGTCTGTGTGTGTGTCTATGAAGGGGAATTATCAGAAGGACTTACAGGCTGTGGTCCAGCACCAACAATAGCTGGCTATAAATGGAAATACCAAGAATCCTGTAATTGCTCAGTCCTCCATGCAGGAATCCGGAAGAGATAGGCTGTAAATCCGGAAGAGATGGTTGTACTAACAAGGATAGAGCAAGGAAGCAAAGAACAGAAGCTTCTTTCTTCCAGGTCCTATGTAAGCTTCTAGAAGAGGCAGGAGCAGATTGGATGTGGGTTTCCCTAGCTGAACTAGATTAAAGGTGGTGTTTCTTTCTACCTCATAGAACCAGATTAGAGATAGATCTTCCTACCTCAAGTTAAGGAAACAAGCCTTCACAAGTGTGCTCATCCATGTTTGTGTTTCACTTGATTCAGATGTAGTCAGGTAGATAACCAAGAATAGCCATTGTATTTCTGCTCTCTTTATTTGGAGCCCAGCCTTCTTCTCCATCAGCGGGTTGATGGATAGCATCCAGGGAGTCCCATGGGCATGGCTGATCCTGCTAGACACTTCCCTCGGTGGAGCTCATTGACATATGACAAGGAAGACACAATCCTGAATTAGAATGAAAACACTTCATGGGAAAGAGTAGAATGTGAATCCTTAGCCCCAGAGGGGTTTCTAGTGCTTTCCTTCAGCCCTGTCTCCTTGGCTGTTACATTGTTGTCCCTTAAGGAAAACTCAATGTGCACATTCAGCTTTGTAGAAGAGGTCGCTATTTTTGTCATGGCAAATATAAAAGTTAATCTTTCTCAAATAGGGTCTGATTTATTTACCCAACGTGGCAAATTAGGAGTGGGTGACTTCAATTTACTCTCAGTTCAGTAACAAATTGGACGAGGGCTAATAGGTACTGCAAGCTGTGTTGGAGGGTTAGGAATAACTGAGTTGACTTATAAGTGAATTTCAGCTTTGTGATTCAGGAGGATTGGTTTCTTCTCTGTTTGAAGAAAGAAGTCTGTGGTCCTCGAGAGGAATAATTGGAGTGCTCAGAGCTGGCAGGAAAGGTCGGGACTGTGGGCAGAACTGTCCTGCAGCACCTGCCCCTTAACAACGGGGCCACAGCAGGGTCACGGCTCTATATGGTGAAGCTAAGAGCACAAAGATGGGCAGTTGTCCTCATCTGTGCTTTGTCTGTTGCTAGGCTTGGTTTGGGTGCTCTCTGTTTCCACTCCTCTGGCTTTCTTCTCACTGCCTTTCTCCCTGACTTCTTTCCTGTTTCTGTCTCTCTTTCAACCTGGCCTCTAGGAACTCAAGACCTGGTCTGCACTGGAGAGGCTGACTGTTTCTCATGTTGCTGTTTCTACTGTTTCTAGGGATACAAATAGCTCTTACAGTTGGTAGAACTGAGCTCTACTTGTTCAGTTGTCTACAGAGAGGAAGGATGCTGAGTGCTATGAAGTGGAGCCTGTCTGTTCTCACTCTCCATGTCAGTGACAATGCCTGGAACACTAAATACAAGGGATGAGCTTCCTGCTTGGGAACTGGATGCTTCTCATTTATTCAGTCTACAGCAATGGAAATAAGAATTTTATAAACACACCTCTTTATCTGAAATAGGAGATGCATGATTCCCTTCTAAATGTTATTTTTAAAGTCAGAGGAAAGACTTGAAAAAAACAATGACTTAATGAAATTTGCAGGCAAATGGATGGAACTTGAAAATATCATCCTGAGCGAGGTAACTCAGTCTCAAAAGAAGGAACATAGTATGTACTCACTGATAAGCGGATATTAGCCCACAAGTTCAGA
>JAPYYD010004074.1:0-13460 GCA_028551405.1 Uromys caudimaculatus | reverse complement strand
CAAAAGAAGGAACATGGTATGTACTCACTGATAAGTGGATATTAGCCCAAAAGTCCAGAATGCCCAAGTTTCACTTTACAGTGGCCGCTGGACTGAGAGTGAGGTCCCAGATGGAGTAGTTGGAGAAAGGACTGAAGGAGCTGAGGAAGTTTGTAGCCCCCTGGAGGGAGCAACAGCGTCAACAGTCCTGACACCCCCCCAGTCGTCCTGGACTTTGGACCACCAACCGAGGAATACACATGGAGGGAAAATAAAAAATTAGGAACTTGATCAGGAAATTCAGAGCCAAGACTCACCAACAGAATACAAGAGATGGAAGACAGAATTTCAAGCATTGAAGATAAAATAGAAGGAATGGATGCATAGTCAAAGTGTTAAGTCTAAAATAAATGTGGCACAAAATATCTAGGAAATCTGGGATTATAAAAACACCAAATCTTAGAATAATAGAATTAGAGGAAAGAGAAGAAATCCAGGTCAAAGGCACAGAAAATATTTTCAACAAAAGTCATAGAATAAAATTTCCCTAATATATAAAAGGAGGTGCCAATCAAGGTACATAAAGCACACAGAACACTAAGAAGACTACACCAGAAAGAAAATTCCTCTTAGTACATAATAATCAAAACAATAAATGTATAGAACAGAGAAAAGGAAATGCAAGGGGAAAAGACCAAGTGACATATGAGCACCGACCTATTAGAATAATAACTGACTTCTCAATGGAGACTATAAAATCCAGAAAAACCTGGATAGATGTTCTACAAATTCTAAGATATCACAGATGCCAGCTCAGACTACTATACCAGCAAAACTTTCAATCACTATAGATGGAGTATAAGACATTTCATGATAAAACCAAATTTAACTTCCAGTTTCCATCTGCGGCTGGGGACCTAATCATGTGCCATAGGGCTCCATACCGAAATAGGAAAGGAGAGAGCTAGCCTTCAAGGAGTGTGCACAAGCCTGTGAGCAGGGTAAGACCAGCACTTCAGCTCGGAGGAACCCGCCCAGAACCCTCAGGACACAGGGACCGAGGAGTGGCCTTCTGGTTTCTGTTTGCAACTGGGGAGTTGATCCTGTGCCATAGGGCTCCATACCCAAATAGTGCCAGGAGAGAGCTGGTCTCCCAGGAGTGCTGGCACACCTTTGAGCACAGGCAAGACCACCATTTCTGTTCAAATTCCTGGCCCAAGCAGGACCCTCGCAGAGCCATCAGGACACATAAACCAAGGAACAGCAGGGGACAGGATCCTTCTGGTTTTTGTCTGCACCCCAGACCTGACCCTGTACCACAGCTCTCCAAACCCAAATTCCTCTCAGCAAGATCTTGTCTCCCAGGATTATTGACACAGAGGCTTGCAGGAGGGACAAGCCACAGTCAAAGAGAGCAAGATCAACTAACACCAGAGATAACCATATGGCAAAAGGCAAGGCCAAGAACATAAGGAACAGAAACCAAGGCTACTTGGCATCATCAGAACCCAGTTCTCCCACCTCAGTGAGCCCTAGATACCCCAACACACCAGAAAAGCAAGACTTAGATTTAAAATTACATCTCATGATGATGACACAGGACTTTAAGGACATAAATAACTCCCTTAGAGAAATACAAGAGAACTCAGGTAAACAGGTAGAAGCCTTTAAAGAGGAAACATGAAAATCCCTTAAAGAATTACAGGAAAACACAATCAAACAGACAAAGGAAATGAACAAAACCACCCAGGATCTAAAAATGGAAATAGAAACAATAAAGAAATCATAAAGGGAGACAACCCTGGAGATATAAACCCTAGGAAAGAGATCAAGAGTCATAGATGCAAGCATCACAAACAGAATACAAGAGATAGAAGAGAAAATCTCAGGTGCAGAGGATACCATAGAAAACATTGACACAGCAGTCAAAGAAAATGCAAAATGCAAAAAGCTCCTAACCCAAAACATCCAGGAAATCCAGGACACAATGAGAAGTCCAAACCTAAGGATAATAGGTATAAAAGAGAGTGAAGATTCCCAACTTAAAGGGCCAGTAAATATCTTCAACAAAAATATAGAAGAAAACCTCCCTAATCTAAAGATAGAGATGAACATAAGCATTCAAGAAGCTCACAGAACTCCAAATAGATTGGACCAGAAAAAAATTCCTCCTGTCACATAATAGTCAAAACACCTATGCACAAAACAAAGAAAGAATATTAAAAGCAGTAAGGGAAAAAGGTCAAGTAACATATAAAGGCAGACCTATCAGAATCACACCAGACTTCTCACCAGGCTATTATACCCAGCAAACTCTCAATTACCATAAATGGTGAAACCAAGATGCCATGACAAAACCAAATTTACACAATATCTTTCCACAAATCCAGCCCCCAAAACGATAGTAGATGGAAAACACTAACACAAAGAGGGAAACTACACCCTAGAAAAAGCAAGAAAATAATCTTTCAACAAACCCAAAAGAAGATAGCCACAGAAACATAAAAATAACATCAAAAATAACAGGAAGCAACAATCATTATTCCTTAATATCTCTTAACATCAATGGACTCAATTCCCCAATAAAAAGACATAAACTAACAGACTGGATACATAAACAGGATCCAACATTTTGCTGCATACAGGAAACACACCTCAGTGTCAAAGACAAACTCCACCTCAGAGTAAAGGGCTGGAAAACAATTTTCCAAGCACATGGTCCCAAGAAACAGGCTGGAGTAGCCATTCTAATATTGGATAAAATAGACTTTCAACCAAAAGTCATCAAAAAAGATAAGGAAGGACACTTCATACTCATCAAAGAAAAAATCTGCCAAGAAGACTTCTCAATTCTGAACATCTAGGCTCCAAATGCAAGGGCACCCACATTCATAAAAGAAACTTTACTAAAGCTCAAAGCACATATCGCACCTCACACAATAATAGTGAGAGACTTCAACACCCCACTCTCAAAGACACAGTAAAACTAACAGAAGTTATGGGGCAAATGGATTTAACAGATATCTATAGAACATTTCATCCTAAATCAAAAGAATATACCTTCTTCTCAGCACCTCATGATACCTTCTCCAAAATTGACCATATAATTGGTCACAAAACAAACCTCAACAGATATAAGAAGATTGAAATAATCCCATGCCTCTTATCAGATCAATACAGATTAAGGTTTGTCTTCAAGAGCAACAAAAACAACAGAAAACCCACATACACATGGAAGCTGAACACTGCTATACTCAATGATAACTTGGTCAAGGAAGAAATAAAGAAATTAAAGACTTTTTAGAATTTAATGAAAATGAAGGTACAACATGCCCAAACTTATGGAACACAATGAAAGCAGTGCCAAGAGAAAAACTCATAGTTCTGAGTGCCTCCAAAAAGAAACTGGAGAGAACATATTCTAGCAGCTTAACAGCACACCTGAAAGCTCTAGAACAAAAAGAAGCTAATGCACCCAAGAGGAGTACAAGGCAGGAAATAATCAAACTCAGGGCTGAAATCAACCAAGTAGAAACAAAAAGAACGATACAAAGAGTCAACAAAACCAGGAGAAAATCAACAAGATAGATAAACACTTAGCCAGACTAACCAGAGGGCACAGAGACAGTATCCACATTAACAAAATTAGAAATGAAAAGGGAGATATAACAACAGAATCTGAGGAAATTCAAAAAATTATCAGATCCTACTACAAAAGCCTAGACTCAACAAAATTGGAAAATCTCGATGAAATGGACAATTTTCTAGACAGATACCAAATACCAAAGTTAATTCAGGATCAGATAAAACTTCTGTATTAGTCAGGGTTCTCTAGAGTCACAGAACTTATAGGTAGTCTCTATATAGTAAAGGAATTTGGTAATGACTTACAGTCTGTAGTCAAACTCCCCAACAATGGCCAGCAGTACTCCCACAAGGCTCACAGGTGAAGAAGATTGAATCTTCCTCCTTCCAGTGTCCTTATAAAGAGCTCCAGCAGCAGGTGTGGCCCAGATTAGAGGTGTGCATACCACCACACCTGAAACTTGTGTCTTCCAGATTCAAGCTCTAGATCACAGGTGAACCTTCTAATTCTGGATTGTAATTCACTCCAATCAGAAATAGCCACCACACCATCTAAACACTCCCATAAGCCCTAAAGAAATAGAAGCAGTCATTAAAAGTCTCCCAACCAAAAAAAAAATCCCAGAACCAGGTGGGTTTAGTGCAGAATTCTATCAGAACTTCAAAGAAGACTTAATACCAATACTCTTCAAACTATTCCACAAAATAGAAACAGAAGGAACACTACCCAATTCCTTCTATGAAGCCACAGTTACACTGATACCAAAACCTCACAAAGACCCAACAAAGAAAGAGAACTTCAGACCAATTTCCCTTATCAATATCGATGCACAAATACTCAATAAAATTCTCACAAATTGAATCCAAGAACACATCAAAGCGATCATTCATCACGATCAAGTAGGCTTCATCGCAGTGATGCAGGGATGGTTCAATACCTGGATATCCATCAATGTAATCTACTACATAAACAAATTCTAAGGAAAAAAAATAACACATGATTATTTCATTAGATGCTAAAAAAGCATTTGACAAAATTCAACATCCCTTCATGATAAAAGTCTTGGAAAGATCAGGAATTCAAGGCCCATGCCCAAACATAGTAAAAGCAATATACAGCAAACCAGTAGCCAATATCAAGCTAAATGGAGAGAAACTTGAAGCAATCCCACTAAAATCAGGGACTAAACAAGGCTTCCCTTTCTCTACATATCTATTTAATAGAGTACTTGAAGTTCTAGCTAGAGCAATTAGACAACAAAAGGAGGTCAAAGGGATACAAATTGCAAAGGAAGAAATCAAAATATCACTATTTGCAGATGATATGATTGTATTCTTAAGTGACCCCTAAAGCTCCACCAGAGAACTCCTATAGCTGATAAACAACTTCAGCAAAGTGGCTGGATATAAAATTAACTCAAACAAATCAGTAGTCTTCCTTTAATCAAAGGATAAATAGACTGAGAAAGAAATTAGGGAAAAGACACCATTCACAATAGTCAGAAATAATATTACATAACTTGGTGTGACTCTAACCAAACAAGTGAAAGATCTGTATGTCAAGAACTTCAAGTGTCTGAAGAAAGAAATTGAAGAAAACCTAAGAAGATGGAAAGAGCTCCCATGCTCATGGATTGGCAGGATTAACATAGTAAAAATGGCCATCTTGCCAAAAGCAATCTATAGATTCAATTCAATCCTCATCAAAATCCCAACTCAATTCTTCATAGAGTTAGAAAGAGCAATTCTCAAATTCATTTGGAATAACAAAAAACCCAGGATAGCAAAAACTATTCTCAATAAAAGAACTTCTGGGGGAATGAGCATCCCTGACCTCAAGCTATACTACATATCATTAGTGATAAAAACTGCATGGTATTGGTACAGTGACAGGCAGATAGATCAATGGAATAGAATTGAAGACCCAGAAATGAATCCACAGACCTACAGTCACTTGACCTTTGACAAAGGAGCTAAGACTATCCAGTGGAAAAAAGACAGCATTTTCAACAAATGGTGCTGGTTCAACTGGTGGTCATCATGTAGAAGAAAGCAAATTCATCCATTCCTATCTCCCTGTACAAAGCTCAAGTCCAAGTGGATCAAGGACCTCCACATAAAACCAGATACACTGAATCTAATAGAAGAGAAATTGGGGGAAAGTCTTGAACACATGGGCATAGGGGAAAAGTTCCTGAACAGAACACCAATGGCTTATGCTCTAAGATCAAGAATCGACAAATGGGACCTCATAAAATTACAAAGCTTCTTTAAGGCAAAGGACGCTGTCAATAGGACAAAACGGCAACCAACAGGTTGAGAAAAGATCTTTACCAATCTTACATCTGATAGAGGGCTAATATCCAATATATACAAAGAACTCAAGAAGTTAGACTCCAGAGAACCAAATAACCTATCAAAAAATGGGGAACAGAGCTAAACAAAGAATTCTCAACTGAGGAAACTCAAAGGGCTGAGAAGCACCTAAAGAAATGTTCAACATCCTTAGTCATCAGGGAAATGCAAATGAAAACAACTCTGAGATTCCACCTCACACCAGTCAGAATGGCTAAGATCAACAACTCAGGTGACAACAGATGCTGGTGAGAATGTGGAGAAAGAGGAACATACCTCCATTGCTGGTGGGATTGCAAGCTGGTACAACCACTCTGAAAATCAATCTCATGGTTCCTCAGAAAACTGGACATGAGGACCCAGCATATATCCAGATTCTCCAACATATAATAAGGACACATGCTCCATTATGTTCATAGCAGCCATATTTGTAATAGCCAGAAGTTGGAAACAATCCAGGTGTCCCTCAACAGAAGAATGGATACAGAAAATGTGGTACATTTACACAATGGAATACTACTCAGCTATTAAAAACAATGACTTCATGAAACTCACTGGCAAATGGATTGAACTTGAAAATATAATCCTGAGTGAGATATCTCAGTCACAAAAGAGCAAACATGGTATGTACTCACTGATAAGCTGGAATTAGCCCAAAAGTTTGGAATACCCAAGAGTCAATTCACAGACCATATGAAGCGTAAGAAGAAGGAAGTCCAAAATATGGATGCTTCAGTGTTTCTTAGGAGGGTGAACAAAATACTCACAGGAGGAAATATGGAGACAAAGTGTGGAGCAGAGACTCAAGGAAAGGCCATCCAGAGACTGCCTCACCTAGGAATACATCCCTTATATAGCCACCAAACTCGGAAGTTATTGTGGATGCTGGGAAGTGCTTGCTGATGCAAGCATGATAAGCTGTCTCCAGAGAGGCTCAGGCTGAGCCTGACAAATACAGAGGTGGATGCTCGCAGTCAATCACTGGACTGAGTGTGGGGTCATGGATGGAGGAGTTGGAGAAGGGACTAGAGGAGCTGAGGGGTTTTGCAGCCCCATGGAGGGAGCAACTGTGTCAACTAGCCAGATCCCCGGAGCTCCTGGACACTGGACCACCATCCAAGGAATACACGTGGAGGGACCCATGGTGCTGGCCACATATGTGGCAGAGGAGGGCCTTGTTGGCCATCAGTGGGAGTAGAGGCCCTTGGGCCTGAGGGTTTTCGATGCCCCAGTGTAGGGGTATGCTAGGGAGGGAAGGTGGGAGTGTGTGGGTGGGTGGGGGAGCACCTTCATAGAAGCAGGGGGAGGGGAGATGGGATAGAGGGGTTTCTGAGTGGGAGACCTGGAAAGGGGAAAACTTTTGAAATGTAAATAATGTAACTATCAAAAAAACAAAAAACAAAAAATAAAACAAAAACCAAATCTAAGCAATATCTACCTATAAATTCAGCCCTACAGAAAGTGGAAAACTCCGACCTGTAAAGGTTAACCAGACCCAAGAAAACACAAGGAATAAATAATCCCAGACCAGCAAATCAAAAGAAGGGAAACACTATACCATCATGACCATGATCATGACTACAGTCGTAACCTTAACCACAGTCATGATCACACCACCACCACCACTACCACAATAGCAAAATACAGAAGTAAACAAGTGTCTTTCATTAATATCTCTCAACATCAGTGGTCTCAATTCCCCAATAAAAAGGCACAGACCAAGAGATTCGATATGAAAACCTTCTTCATTCTTCTCCTGGTCCAAGAAACACACCTTGCCATTAACAGATATCCCATCAGGATAGAAGGATGGAAAAAGATTTTCCAAGCAAATGGACTGAAGAAGCAAGCTGGTGTATCCATTTTAATATTTGTCAAAATAGACCTCAAACCAAAACTATTCACAAGAAATGAAGAATGACAGTACATTGTCACCAAAGCAAAAATCTATCAAGAATCTACAGTGAAATTCTTAACATTTATGCACCAAACACGGGGCACACAAGTTTGTGAAAGAAACATTACTATAGCTTAAATCACATATTGACTCTTGCACACTGTAGTGGGAGACTTTATTACACAATTCTTTAATAGATAGGTAATACAGACAAAAAATTTATCAGAGGGAAGCTGGAGTTAAATGACATTATAAATCAAATGGACCTACCATATATTTATGGAATGTTTCACCTAAGCACAAAAGAATATACCCTCTTTCAGCATCTCATGGAACTTTCCCTAAAGTCGATGACATGCTTGGATACAAAGCAAATCTCAGCAGATACAAGAAAATTAAAATACCACTCTGTATCTTATCTGACCCCCTTGGATTAAAGCTGAACATCCACAACAGAAACAACAGCTTGTTCATGGAAATTGAACAACTCTCTACTGAATAAAAAAGAGTCAAGGGAGAAATTAAAACACATTCTAAAATTGAATAAAAATAAATACACAACATATCCAAATTTTTGAGACACAATGGGGTGCAATTTTATAGCACTAAGTGCCTATGTAGAAATACTGGTGAGATCTCATAATAGAAACTTATTAGCACACCTGAAAGATTTAGAAAATCAACAAAAAGAACTCCCAAAGGAGTAGATGCCAAGAAATAATCAAACTCAGGTCTGAAATAAAACAACCAACCAACAGCAATAATACAAAGAATCAATGAAACAAAGAGTTTTTTTTGTTTTTGTTTTTGTTTTTTTTTTTTTTTGAGAAAATCAGCAGGCTTGACAACCCCTTATCCAAATTAACTAAAAGGCAGAGAGAATATCTATTCAAATTAACAAAATTAGATGTATAAAAGGGGACATAACAATAGACATGGAGAAAGTCCACAGAACCCTAAGGACGTACTTTAAAAACTTATAGTCCACCAGATTGGAAGATTAAAAGACGTGGATAGTTTTCTGGACAGGTGGGACCACTTACCAAAGATCAGACAGCAATTTAAACAGACCTAAAACCCACAGTGAAACAGAAGCAGTTATTAAAAGTCTCCCAAGCAAAGAGGAGCCCAAGGTCAGATGGTTTTAGTGCAGAATTCTACAAGACTTTCAAAGAAGAGTTAATGACAATATTCCTCAAATTATTTCAAAAAACATAAACAGAAGAACATTGCCCAATTCATTTTATAAGGCCACAGTTACCCTGATTCCCAAACCACATAAAGACCCAGCAAAGAAAGAGAATTACAGACCAGTTTACTGTATAAACATAGATTCAAACTTTCTCAATAAAACACTTGTAAACCGAACACAAGAACACACCACAAAGATCATCCACCATGATCAAGTAGGCATCATCCCAGAGGTTCAATATATGAAAATCAATAAATGTAATATACCACATAAACAAAGAAAAAACCTACACCATCATCTCATTAGATGAAGAAAAGGCATTTGAAAAAAATCTAACACCCTTTCATTATAAAAATCCCAGAGAGATTAGAGATACAAGGGACATAACTCAATATATCTAACATCAACTTAAACAGAGAGAAATTAAAAAACAATTTCACTAAAATCAGGAACAAGACAAGGTTGTCCATTCTCTCCAGACTTATTCAATATAGTATTTAAAGTCTTAGCTACATCAATAACACAATTGAAGGAGATCAGGGGGATGCAAATGGAAAGGAAGAACTCAAAATATCTTTACTTGCAGATGATATGATAATATAAATAAGTGACCTTAAAATTATACTAAGAAACTCCTATTTCGAATAAACACTTTCAGCAAAATACCTGGATACGAAATTAACTCACAAAAATTAGTAGTCCTCCTATATACAAATGACCAGTAGACTGAGAAAGAGATTAGGGAAACAACAGCTTTCACAGTAACCTCAGATTTTATCTATCTATCTATCTATCTATCTATCTATCTATCTATCTATCTATCTATCTATCTATCTTGGGGTAACTCTAACCAAACAAATGACAAAAATTTCAAGACATTGAAGAAAGAAATTAAAGAAGATATCAGAAGACAGAAAGATCTTCCAGGCTCATGGAACAGTAGGATTAGTCTCGTAAAAATGGTCATCCTACCGAAAGCAATATGTAGATTCAATGCAATCCTAATCAAAATTCTAACACAGTTCTTCACAAAGGACCATCTTCAGCTTCATATGGACACACACACACACACACACACACACGCACACACACACACACCAGGAAAGGTAAAAGAATTTCAAGTAATACTATAGATGGATAAGGATTGCATCTCACTGTGGGGCAGCGTTAGGTTTTATCATGTAGATGAAGCGAAGTTTTATGACCAAAGGACAGGTTTGTTTCCACTTCAGTTGATACCTAATGTCAAACTCCAAATACTTTTGGAGACACCATTTCAAACAGAAGCTCCTGGGTGCTTAGTTACACTACATTCTTTACAGTCTTAAGGAAACTCAGGAGCATACAGATTTCAGATGGCATCGGTTGATTTATGCTGTTTGTGTAAATGCACAGGGTAGGGATGAGTTCAAAGGAAGGTGGCTGAGAATAAGGAGATCATGGAAAATCACAGGGAGTTGGAAATAGTTTGCCTTCTTCTAGAAAATTTATATTTTACAGTGTTAGGAAGATTTTTCCTCTTAGAAAGTATGTTTGTTTGTTTGTTTGTTTGTTTGTTTTTTTAAGAAAAGAAACAGGATCTCATGTATTCAGCTCCATTGTGTAGCTGAAGATGACCTTGAACCTCTGATTCTTTTTGCTTCTACATGCTGAGTGGTAGGATTATAGATGCATGCTACCATATATATTTATATATGGTGCTGAAGTGCAAGCACAAGGCTTCATGAATTGTATGAACTAAGCTACATCCCCAGTCCATCTTAGCAAATTCTTTGTTTTTTATGTTCCTACTTTTTATTTAATCTTTTTTTTTACACTCTAGATTTTATTCCCCTCCCAGTCCACCCTCCATCTGTTCCACATCCCATACCTCCTCCCCACACCCCTGTCTCCACGAGGATGTTTCAATCCCCTTACCCCCCCACCCCACTAGACCTCTAAACTCCCGGGGGCCTCCAGTCTCTTGAGGGTTAGGTGCATCTTCTCTGATTGAACCCAGACCCGGCAGTCCTCTGCTCTATATGTGTTGGGGGCCTCATATCAGCTGGTGTATGCTGCCTGGTTGGTGATCCAGTGTCTGAGAGATCTCGGAGGTCCAGGTTAATTGAGACTGTTGGTCCTCCTACAGAGTCACCCTCCTCCTCAGCTTCTTCCAGCTTTTCCCTAATTCAACCACAGGGGTCAGCAACTTCTGTCCATTGGTTGGGTGCAAATATCTGCATCTGACTCTTTCAGCTGCTTGTTGGGTCTTTTGGAGGGCAGTCATGACAGGTCCCTTTTTGTGAGTGCTCCATAGCCTCAGTAATAGTGTCAGGCCTTGGGGCCTCCCCTTGAGCTGGATCCCATTTTGGGCCTGTCACTGGACCTTCTTTTCCTTAGGCTCCTCTCCATTTCCATTCCTGCAGTTCTTTCAGACAGGAACAATTCTGGGTCAGAGTTTTGACTGTGGGATGGCAACTTCATCCCTCACTTGATGCCCTGTCTTTCTGCTAGAGGTGGGTTCTACAAGTTCCCTCTCTCCACTGAAGGGCATTTTATCTAAGTTCCCTCCCTTTGAGTCCCAAGAGTCTCTCACTTCCCAGGTCTCTGGTACATTCTGGAGGGTCCCTCCAACCCCCTACATCCCGAGGTTGCCTGTTACCATTCTTTCTGCTGGCCCTCAAGGCTTCAGTTCTTTTCCCCCCACCCAATATCAGATCATGTTCCTCTCTTCCCCCACCCCCTGTTCCCTTTCCCTCCTATATCCCTCCCTCCTCCCCTTGTGATTGCTTTCTTCTCCCTCCCAAGTGGGACTGAGGCATCCTCACTTGGACCCTTCAACTTGTTGACATTTTTGAGTTTTGTGGACTGTATCTTAGGTATTCTGTACTTTTGGGGAGGCTAATATCTACTTATTAGTGAGTACATACCATGCATGTCCTTTTGGGCCTGAGTTACCTCACTCAGGATGATATTTTCTAGTCCATCCATTTGCCTGCAAAATTCAGGATGTCCTTGTTCTTAATAGCTGAGTAGTACTCCATTGTGTAAATGAACCACATTTTCTGTATCCATTCTTCTCTCGTGGGACATCTGGGTTGTTTCTAGCTTCTAGCCATCACAAACAAGGCCTCTATGTACATAGTGGAACACGTGCCCCTGTGGCATGGTAGGGCATCTTTTGGGTATATTCCCAAGAGAGGTATTGCTGGGTCTTCAGGTAGATCTATTTCCAATTTTCTGAGGAACTTCCAGATTGATTTCTGGAGTGGTTGTACCAGTTTGCAATCCCACCAGCAATGGAGGAGTGTTCCTCTTTTGTGGTTCATTTACACAGTGGAATGCTACTCAGCTATTAAGAACGAGGACATCCTGAATTTTGCAGGCAAATGGATGGAACTAGAAAATATCCTAAGTGAGGTAACTCAGACCCAAAAGGACGTGTGTTGTCACCTGAGGTTTTGATCTTAGCCATTCTGATTGGTGTGAGGTGGAATCTTGGGGTCATTTTGATTTGCATTTCTCTGATCACTAAGGACTTTGAACATTTCTTTAGGTGCTTCTCGGCCATTCAAGATTCCTCTGCTGTGAATTCTCAGTTTAGTCTTCTACCCCATTTTTTAATTGGGTTGCTTGGTTTTTTGGTGGTTAGCTTCTTGAGTTCTTTATATATTTTGGATATTCTTAAGTGTACGATGCAACATTCTTTTGCTGATGTTGTTGCTGTTATTTTAGAAACAGGATCTCATTATGTAGCCATGGTTGTCCTGGAGCTCATTAGGTAGACTAGGCTATCCTCAAACTCACAGAGATCCACCTGTTTCTGCCTCCCAAGTGCTAGGAATAAGGTATGTGTCACCACACCTGGCATGAATGCAGTATTGTTGATAGAGTATGGTCTAGAAAGTTCTTAGAACTTATTAATCTTTCTCTATTGACACACCACTCAGTCCCCACCTCCACGATGCCTCTGGTAACTTTCATTCTTCACTGTCCTTTCTGAAGTCCTTGCTTTCAGCTGTGTCATAGCAGTAGAATAGTGAAAAACTCATCTTTGAATGACTGGTTTATTTCACTTATTTATCAGCAGTTACTAAAGCCTGGCTGAGTTCCAGGCAGTATACTGGGTACTGTGTGGTATAATAATACTAAAAAAGCATGGTTTGTTCTTTTAATTAGCTCTCATTTTAATACATAGAATAAGGATGAGATTTATTTCAATAATTACATAACTTTCCACAGTATTTATTTGTCATAAAAGTATTAAAAGTCATTTGTAATTTCCATAAAGAAAAGTTATTAAGATAATATTTTTCATTAAAATGAAAATCTATCTTATAATTCTCCTTGCTTGGATAGAGATAAACTTTTTTTTTTTTCCTCCTTTTTTATTTTTGATACTTTATATACATTTCCAATGTTTCCCCTTTTCTGAGTCTCCTCTTTGTATACCCCCCATCCCCTCCCCAACCC
>JAPYYD010004073.1:0-13461 GCA_028551405.1 Uromys caudimaculatus | reverse complement strand
CGGGTAGGTGGAATTCCCTCATAGAGATGGGGGAGGGGGAAGGGATAGGTGGTCTCCAAAGAGGAGACCTAGAAAGGGGGAAACATTGGAAATGTAAATAAAGTATCAAAAAATAAATAAATAAATAAATAAATAAAAAGAAAATTCCAGGTTACATCCTTTAAGGAACTAACCTTAATGCTTCTTAAACTAGTCCATAAAATAGAAAGAGAAGGAATGCCACCAAACTCTCAAAGTCATCATTACTCTAATACTAAAATCAGATAAAGGCACAACGAGGAAGAAAGAAAATTATAGAACAATCTCTGGTGACCACAGATGCAAAAAAAAATTTTTTTTCAGTAAAATACTTGCAAACAGAATCCAAGAATACATCAAAATGGTCATTCACAATGATCAAGTTTACTTTGTTCTAGAGATACAATGATGTTTTAACATATGGCAATCAATAAATGTGATACATCACATAAATGGACCCAAGGATGCTCATATGGTACATATCAATATATGCAGAAAATGCTTTTTTTGACAAAGTCCAACATCCATTTAGGATTTTTTTCAAAGCCCAGGAGAAACTAGAAATAGAAGGCACATCTGTGTGCAATAATGTGTACATTAGTAAAAGCTCACGTGAAGAAGTCATTTGAAAATATCATTTTCACTTTCTTCACTCTTATTCAATGGTCTTAAAGTTTTAGCTGGAACAATAAAAGAATAGAAAGAAACAAAAGAGGTGCTGGTGGCACACGCCTTTAATCGCAGCACTCAGAAGGTAGAGGCAAGCAGATCTCTGAGTTCGAGGTCAGCCTGGTTAATAATAGATTGAGTTCTAGGATAGCCAGGGCTACACAGAGAAACCCTGTCTCGAAGGAAAAAAACAAAACAAACAATGAGAGTACAAAATAGGATGAGAAGAAATCAGTGTATCCTTATTTGCAAATGATATGATTCTTCTTGTAGGAGACACTGAAAAGAAAACTCTTAGACTTGATAAACATTCTCACCACAGTTACAGGATACAAAATTAACATATAATACAAAATTCAGTAGGCTGCTCCTATACTAATAACAAGCATGCTGAGAATAAAATATCAAGAAAACAATCTCATCCACAACTGCCTCAAAAGGACCTGGGAATAAAGCTAACCAAAGAAATGAAAGACTTACAAAGACAACTTTAACACTGAAGAAAGAAACTGCAGACTATACAGGAGGAAAAGTCCTCCTCCACTCATGAACCGGCAAAATTAATGCTTTGAAAACAGCTATGCAACCAAAGCAATCTACAGATTCAATGAAATCCCTATCAGAATCCTCACGTTGCTGTTCTTTGCAGAAAGAGAAAAAAATCCTAAAATTCACATGGTAGCACAAAAGACTCCAGATAGATAAAGTAGCCCTAATCAAAAAGCACAGTTGTGGAGAATTACAAGATGTGAGTCCAGTTAATACTACAAAACCACAGGAACAAAATAGATTGTGACTGCCACAAAAAAGACACATTGATCAGTGGAATAGAATAGAGGACCCAAATATAAGCCTGCATAGCTACAACCATCTGAGTTTTGACAAAGACAAGAAGAATACACACTGGAAAAAGACAGCTTCCAATAAATGGTGGGGGAATAATTGGTCATCTACAAATAGAAGCATAAAACTAGGTCCCTAGCGTTTATCGTGTACAAAAATGAACTCAAAATCAGTCTGATATATTAATATAAGACCTGAAACTCTGAGGCTATTAGAGAAAAAAGTAGTGAATACACTACGTGATATATGCAAAGGTAAGGAATTCCTCAAAAGGATCCCATATGGCAATAATACCAAGAAACTGAAAAATTGGATTCAATGAAATTAAAAATGTTTCTATACAACAAAGGGAGCAATTATGATTGGAGAGAGCCTACAGAATCGGATATATATATATATATATATATATATATATATATATATATATATATATGACATGGGATTAATGCATAGATTATACAAAGAACTAAAAACAAACAAAAGAATAAAATAACAAAACCTAAATAACAAGATATCAAACAACCCAGTCAACTAATGAACAGGTCATTCTCAAAGACATAGTCCTGGGTCTCAGCAGTAAAAAGCACTTGTTCTTCTGGAGAAGTCAGAACCATCTGTCAGTTCTAGAGGATCTTCCACTTTTTCTGGCCTCAGCAGGCACCAGACATGTGTGTGATGCACATATATGCTGCTAAAAGACCAATGCACCTAAAATATTTTTAAAAGATATACTACAAATGAACAATGAACATTAATTACATAGCAATTGTCTTCAAACAGATTTTGTTGAATCATCAAAGTAACTATGAAAATCCTGAAGGGACGACAAGGCTCAGGCAGCATTACAGAAGTGGAGGCAGAAGAACTGAGATGGAGGAGATGTGCATTGAAAAGACGTTCTCTGGACATGACAGGGCCATTCAATGCAGAAACTCACTGCAGCTGTGGTTGGATATCTGCACAAGACTGGCACAGGATTGGGACCCTCACCATTCATCTTGAACGGGAAGGCCCGTGAGCACATGCCCTTCCATGATGGACTATTGACAATTAAGGTTGTTGGGATTTCAGTGGTACAGCCACAGATGTGTTGTTCTTGGTTTGGTTTGGTTTGGTTTTGAGACAGCTTCTGACTATGTAGCTCTGGCTGTCCTGGAACTATTGTATAGACCAGACTGGCATTGACCTCACAGAGATCTGCCTCCTAAGTGCTGGGATTTAAGTCATGCACCACAACATCAGACTCAGATGAGTCGGTCTTGCTGCACTATGTAAGCTCTTATCTACACTGAGGCAAGTAACTCTTACTAAACTTAGTGGGCACACCGAAGGGGATAAGAATTCCACAGAAAGACCAACAGAGTCAACCCTTGGAGCTCTCAGAGTCTGAACCACCAACCAAAGAACATACATGGGCTGGACCTAGGCCTCCCAGCACATATGTAGCTGTTGTGCAGCTTGGCTTTCATGTGGGTCCTGGACAACTGGAACAGGGGCTATCCCAAAAGCTGTTGTCTGTGTGTGGATATGTCTTCTAGCTGGGCTGCCTTGTCTGGCCTCAGTGGAAGAGGAAGCACCTAGCCTTGCAGACACTTGAAGTGTCAGAGTTGGGGGGGTACCTAGGGAAGGCCTCCACATTCTCAGAGGAGAAGGGGAAGGACTGTGGGAGGGGGTGACCAGGAGAGGGGCAGCAGCCCAGGATGCAAAGTGAAAAAAAACAAAACAAGAAAACCAAAAACTTACTAGTCTACAAAGAAACAAGAAGAAAGAAGCCATGAAAGTAGGAGGACACTTGGTAAGAAAAGTCCCAGTGGGAAGGGGAGGAGAATGAGGGGGACAAAGGTGACTATATAAATTATGAAACTGTAAAAGTAAACTGACAAGCTGATGTTAATAGCTCTTTGGGCACATAAAGAATAACCGACACAATCACGGAGAAAGAACAGAACTTGGAGGAGGTGGGGATGCACTAGTGACTTTCTCTTTTATTCCCTGAATAGAGCAATTCTATTCAGATTCTCAGCTGCTAGGATGGTGCCTCACAGATTCCAGGAAGATCTTCTCCAGTCAGTAAATCACACGCCCTGCATCTGCAGGTGTGTATGCTAATCTCTTAAACACTTCTCAATCTGATCTAAATTGAAAATCAGGTTACCCACAACATGGCTTCTGTTTACATGATTTGAGAGTAAGGTACACACACACACACACACACACACACACACACGTACATCTTTTCTTTTTTTTTTTTTAAAGAATTATTTATTTTATGTATGAGTACTCTGTCACTGTCTTCAGACACCCCAGAAGAGGGCATCGGATCCCATTACAGATGGTTGGGAGCCTATCTCTGCCTCCCATGTGCTGGAATTAAAGGCGTCAGCCACCACTGCCCAGCTGATCACATGATTTTTACCCTGTTGATGATGCATTACGTTTATTGGTTTACACATAGTGAACTCTTCTTGCATCCCCAGGATTAAACAAGCTTGGTCATGTGAGTGATACTTTTGATGTTGTACTAAACTCAGTTTGCTAGTACTTCGTTGAGAAGTTTTGCATTCACTGTAACTTCTTTTGGAGGGCCTGGAGATCTTACCTGGTTGATAGAGTGTTTAGCTGACAAACACAGTCCTGGGATTAAGTTCCAGTACCTTATAAAACCAAGCAAGGTGGCACATGCTTGGAACCCCAGCATTCAGGAGGGAGAGACAAGATCAGAAGTTCAAAGTCTGGGCTACAGAGGGAATTTTAAAAAAACAATTCCTTGTTTGTTATGTCTGTGAATTTTTGGCTGCAGCAAAATGTCGGCTTCATAGGAAGTGTTCAGAGATTTCTACTCTATATCACTGGCTTAAGATAGATGGAGAAAGCAGGCATCAATTCTTTTTCTTTTTAAAAAAAATTGAACAGTGAAGCAATTTCTGAGCAATTAATGTTTGACACTTTGTTTATATTTTCATGTGTGGGAAGGTGGCATATGTGTGTGTGTGAGAGAGTGTGGTGTGTGTGTGTGTGTGTGTGTGTGTGTGTGTGAGAGAGAGAGAGAGAGAGAGAGAGAGAGAGAGTTGTGTGAGAGTGTGTGTGTGAGAGATAGTGTGTGGTGTGTGTGTGTGAGAGAGGTGTGTCTGTGTGTGTGCGTGTGCACGCGCGTGTGCATTCATAGAAGCCTGAAGAGGACATTGGGTGTTCTGTTCCATCATTCTCAGTCTTATTCCTCTGAGATTTTGCCACCTAGGAATATCTGGAAATATCTATAGAGATATTTTGTTTGTTTCAACTAGGACAAAGGTTAGTATTAGCATCTAGTGTGTAGGAAGTAAGAATGCTACCAAAATATCCTGCTGTGCACCAGACAGCCACTCATAGAAATGAATAACACTGTGTAAACTGTCAATAATATTTATATTAAAAAATCTTGTTCTTTTCTTGTCATGCCAAAATACTTATCAAGAAACAATTTAAGAAAGGAAATTTTTCCTTTGGCTTATGGGTTTTGTTTGTTAAAATTTAATTTTATATGTGGGCATTTTGTCTGCACATATATGCATCACTTGTGTGCTTGGTATCCATGATCCCCAGAATTAGAGTTACAGACAGTTATGAGTCAGCATGTGGGTGCTGGGAATTGAAATATAGACCTCTGGAAGAGCAGCCAATGTGCTTAACCACTGAGCCATCTCCCCAGCCCCATTGCTTAACAGTTCACTAAGGGATGCAATTTGCCATGGTTTCTGAGACATGGTGACAGGAGAGTAAGGCAACTGGTCACAGGTATCTGCCCTGAGGAAGCAGAGAGCTATAAAACAAGACTATAAAACTTCAAGGCCCATCTCTACTGACTCACTTCCTCTAGCAAACAAGTCTCTATACTCTAAATAACATGGCCAAAGAGTACCACCACTTGGGGATCCCCAAGAGTACAAACATATAAACCTATGGGTGACATTTCCCATTCAAGCCTCAACTAAATTATAGTCTGAACTATTAGTGAATAAAATGACACGTGTAGAGTTTCCTTTAAGTATGGGAAAGGACCTATAAGGTATAGAAGGCAGAATCTAGGCTGTAAATGAATAATTATTGAAATTAATTAATGAGTACACAAGAGATGAATTTTATTACTGCCTGTATTTTTGTTTATGCCTGAAAATAGGTGTGTTATAATCTTTAAAACCTACTGTGATCACTAGGCTCTGAGGTTGTTACCTGATCCATTTTATGACATTCCCTTTCTTAATTGGTTTCAGTGATCCTTAATGATCACTCAAGGGTGGAAAACTTCTTTTCTAATTCTGTCCCTCTGCCTCATTTATAAGTTAGAATTCTATTTACTGCAAAGGTAGAATAAACATTTATCTACTAGCTTTCAAAATGTAAACTTGCCATAATAAGCATGAGGCCTTCTTGTAATCATAAATTTACATAATTAGATTTATTGGATAGCTTTTAATTTATTGGAATAATTTTTCTTCCTGCTATTCAAATTGTCCTCCGACTGCTACTTGAATCAAAGTCTATTCTTGTGGTTGTTATTTTTAGATATTTTTTGACGTATTTGGTTCAACACATGGCATCTTTTCCTCTTTTATTGAAAATAGATTTTTCTTATATATCTTGATTACAGCTTCCCTTCTCTCTACTCCTCTAAGCTTTCCCCCACCTCCCCTTCCATTTGGATCCACTCCTTTTCTGTTTCTTATTAGAAAACAAACAGTTTTCTAAGTGATACTAATGAAATAAAATATCATAAAACAAAAACTGACACATCAGACTTAGATGAGACAAACAAACAGAAGGAAAAGAGTCCAAGAGAAGGCACAGGAAACAAAGACCCACTCATTTGCATACTCAGGAATCCCATAAAAGCACTAAACTAGAAGCCAGAACATATAAGCAGAGGACCTGGTGCAGACCTGTGTAGGGTCTGTGCATGCTGCCCCAGTCTCTGGGAGTTCAGATGAGCTTTGCTCATGTTGATTTAGAGAGCTTTGTTTTCTTGGTGTCCTCCATCCTCTCTGGCTCTAATATTCTTTCTGCCTCCTCCTCCTTGGGGTTCTCTGAGTTCTGAGGAAAGGGATTTGATGGAGACATCCCATTTAGGGTTGAGTGTTTCAAGGGCTCTCACTCTCTGTGTAATGCCTGGCTGTGGGTCTCTGTATTTGTTCTCATTTGCTGAGGAGGAAACTTCTCTGATGACGGTTGAATAAGGTATTGAGATATTATATGAGTATAACAGAATATCATTAGGAGTTGTTTTATTGTTATTTTTTTTTAGACCAGTAGTATTGGGTTTTACTCTAGGTCTCTGTGCTATTTAGTCTCTGGTTCTTGGTCACCCAAGCAGTGTTGGGTATGGGTTCCATCTTGTGGACTGAACCTTAAATCAAAATCAGACATAGGTTGTTTACTACTACAAACTTTGTGACGCCATTGCCCTAGCATATCTTGTAGGCCCTTACAATCTGTAGACAGATTGTAAGATCAAAGGTTTTGTAGCTGTCTTGGTGTTTATGTTTCTCTTTTCGTAGCAAACAGAATACCTTCCTGTACCAAAGACCCTGGAACACAGGGGTGAAGGGATCTTTTATCTGTATCATCACATGATTGAAGGGAATATCTGAATTCTACTCCTATCCAGGTGGTGTTTTGCTATGTAGCCTATGTTGGCCTTTGTGATCTTCCTGCCTCAATGACCGTTGGGATTACAAGTGTGTATAGCCATCCCCAGCTTTAAATTCTTTCTTTTATTTTTTTCTTGACAGTGCTAGGGACCAGAATTGGGGTTTTTGACATCCTAAACAAGTGTTCTACTATACATACATATTTCTGTTGGAGGGACCTGGGCAAGATATATATATATTCATAACCCCAGCTTTTCTAATCCTGTTTTGTAGGAGCATGAGGTCTCTGCCTGCCTAGTCACCCCCAAAGACCCCTCCTATACTAAATCTACCACCTTAGAATTTCACAACCAAATTGCAGGCCCTCACTAGATATCAAATATCCTGATGCCTTGATCTCAGACTTCAGCAATGTGAGAAATAAATTTTTCTTGTTCATAAACCAACTAGTTTATGGTTTGTTGTATAGCCCAAATATACTAAGACATAAAATTGGAATTGGAAAGTTGAGAGTGCTACTATAAAAATATATTAAAATGCAAATGTGGCTTTGGAACTGTTTAATAAATAGAAGCTGGAAGCATTTTATGGTATAGGCTAGAAAATGCTTGTATTGCTGCAAATGGACTAATTAGAGAGATTCCCCAGAAGGCTCAAGAAAAAATGAAGAGAACTAGAAAATGCAAAATGTTCCTAGAGGACACCTAAGCAATGAATTTGGAATCCTAGCATTCACACAAAAGCCAGGCATGGTATCTCCCATCTTTTCGGTTATCCCAGAACTGCATAAGGTAGAGGTGGCACTGCGCAAAAGTGAGGGGTTGGAAAGCAGATGCTAGGATCTTTCTGGCTGGCCAATCAGTGATCTCCAGCTTCAGTGAGAGACCCTATCTTGAAAATGAGGAGTAGAACAATTTATAAAGACATCCCATGTCAACCTCTGGTCACAACATGCATATACACAGATATGTATATGGTACCTATACATTATATGTATACATATAATATATATTATTGTGTATATATATATATATATATATACACAATATTGTATACATACATACAATAATAAATATTGAGGTTTGGTCTTGCTGTCTATTATAATGCTAAGTGCGGCCCCTATGATCTAGAGTCTACATGTAGGTCCAAGTGATCTTGCCCCTAAGTTATTTCTGATTGGTAAATAAAGATGCCAACAGCCAATAGCTGGGCAGAAGACACATAAGTGGGGTTTAGGATTCCCCCCTTGGGGGTCTGAGGAGAACCATGAGAGAAGAAGAAGGTAGAGGAGGAAGAGAAGCTACCATGGGTTAAGTGAGCCATAAAAATGTGGCTCCATGGGTTGGTCAATTGAAGTTACGAGCATCCCAGATGAAACATAGTAAGTAATAATCTGGGGTCATCAATAGGAAAGTAGATTCTAATAGCAGAGAGGATAGATATCTGCCCAGCTCTAGTGCTGATTAAGGCTTATTGTAAATATAAAGGTTGTGTGTATCTTATCCAGGAACTAAATGGTCAAAGGCAGGGTAGAAACCATGGTTTGAGATTAAATAAGATTAAATAACATAACATATATGTATATGTTGTAGAACGCATGGATACTTAAATGGTCATAAACAAAATGTTAGTATTCACAAGTATGGCAGAGCATATTCTGATGAGGTATCACATAGGAATTTAAAACGTGTTACCAGAAATTGGAGGAAATGTAACCTTTGTTATGATGTGGGAGAAAATTGGCTGAATTAGATGTAATCATGCAAAAAAAATCACACAAGTGGAGACATCACAGTAATTGCAAAATACTGTACAAAGCCAGACTGATCCGCACGGCACTGGCATACAAATACGTCAACCAATGGAGAGAATAGAGAACCCAGAAATAAACTCATGCAATTATGCTCAGTTGATTTTTAATAAAGCTGCCAAGAACACACAATAGAAAAAGGCCAGTCTTTTAGTAAGTGGTGCAGGAAAAAATGGATAGCAACACTCAGAAGAATAAAATTGCACCTCACAACTTATTTAATATTTAAATGTAAAACATGAAAGTATAAAATTGTTTCAAGATAAGCCAGCAATATGACTTAGGCAGTAAATACATTTTCTGCCAAGCCTGACAGCCTGAGTTAGAAGCTCATGTAATGGGTATCCTGTCGTTTGCTGAGTTTTTTCCACGGGACAGATAAAGAATTGACTGTCTGGGAAAGAGAACATTCTAAACTGAAGACAGAATGAAAAAATAATAAAAGCTTTCTTGAGGTAATCTGAGACTGCTTTTCGGGATGAGAGTGGGACCTAGAGTTAGGAGTCTGCTGGGGCAGGGGGTTGAGGGTGCTCTGGGTCAGGCGTTTTATAAAACCATCCCATTTTTCTTATCATCTCTCTCAGATGTTTGTGCTTGAGTAGGCCTTTTCTTCACTACTGCTGTTCTCATGAGAAAGGAAGTAACCATATTGGACTTTTAAAATACCAATGAGACTATGAACTTTTGAAACTGAACTAATTGTATTTTGCACTATGATATGGCCATCAGCCTATGTGGGTCAGAGAGTGAAATGTGGTGGTTTGAATGAGAATATTCTCCATAGGCTCAAATGTTTGACTACTTGGTCCTCAGTTGGTGGTGGTGTTTGGGTAAGCTTAGGAGGCATGGCCTTGCTGGAAGAAGTATATCACTAGAGGTAGGCTCTGAGTATTCAAAAGCCACATGCTTTTTCAAGTTTGCTCTTTCCTTTCTGCTTGTGGTTCAAGATATGATTCCTCAGTTCTCATCTTCCAGCTCCAACTGCCATGTCTGCCACCTGCTGCCATGCTGTTTCTGCCATTATGGACTCTAACCATTTAGAATCATAATCCCAAATAAACCCTTCCTTCTGTAATCTGCCTTGGCCATGGTGTTTTAGCACAGCTCTAGAAAAGGAACTAATAAATGTAGTAAGATCAGAAGTTAATTGTATTTCCAGTATAGCCCAGTTGGATGGAATTTAAAATGATGTTCTCAAGCTTTTGAGCAAGAGCATAGTAATTTTAGACAGGAAAAGAGCCAGCATCTAGAGGAACTGGACCCCTAGAGGGCCAGACCCCTATGAATGGCTAGTTTTTGTTTATTGAGGTAGGGAATGGTCCTGAATGCCTGGTGAACATTCTTCAACCATCAAAGAGACCCTTTCAGGAGTCACTAGGGCTGAGCTTTGGTCCCTTTAGGGCAGTCCAGTTAAAAGTTAAGAGATTCCCTTGAAAGGGATAGACATCCAGTTGGATTTGCTGGAGGGGTTTTTAATAACAATTCCAGCAACCTGTCAGATTTTCTCCTCATGCCTTGGTGTTAGATATGGTGATAAGAAGATCATTTCTCCATTTCAGGTTTAGGGCCAGAGGGCCTGAAGAAGCAGTACCTCTTGGGTAGTGCTCAAGACCATTACAGCAAGAATATAATCCAGAGGACAACTGTTTCCAGAAAGAATCCAAATAATGTTAATTGGCTGGGCAATGTCCAATGAGGGAGGTGTAAATGGTGTAGAGTCCTACGGGCAAGGTTATAGTGAGGAGAATGTCAAGAGCAAAGAGCATAGAGATGTAGAAGGAGGTTACTCATCTATGACTTAGATGGTTATTTTTTGAAGAGTGGTCTGACTTTCCCTGGTGTCTCACAGGAGTAGGAGTTGGCTTTTGAAGAGGTATTGTTTATGCCTTCCTTAGGTGGGGGCTGCATGGAGTACCACTTTCTGTCTACACCTTGACAGCTGTAGGAATAAATAAAATAACAGGATAAGGAACTTCCAATGTGACTTCTAGAGAGAGAGAAAGAAAATAAATTTCATTTGGTTTTCAGGTTAAATAGTAGTAGGCCTGTGTCTCTTGAATGCAAGTGAGTGCTGTAGTATTGCATGAGCCAAGGTTATGACTCCCTATATCTGGGATGCATTTTTTTTAACCACGTAGAAAAGTGTTTGTGAGAAATAGCTGGTTAAATAACATCCTATATGGATTTATGCCTAATGTTTAGGGATTGTGACCCCCTGAACTGTTAAGAATCATACCAATCATTGTTTTTTATTTTTGTACTGTTAAGGTGAGTTGAGAATCTGCTCCTCAGGGGTCTGCTAGGCTCTTCTAGCCTTATTTCCACAAGTTGCTCCATCTATGTGAGTATAAATCAAAGGCCTTGCTTGACTGTGACCTCCATTGTAAACATGGAGCAAAATTTTTCTTTTGTGTTGACACATCTCTTTGAAGACTAGACACTAGTTAGAGTTTACTGGGTGCAGTCTCCATGGCCTCTATGAACAAGAGAACATGTGATTTACTACAGAGAACATGTTGACCCATGTCTTAGTCAGGGTTTCTATTCCTGCACAAACATCATGACCAAGAAGCAAGTTGGGGAGGAAAGGGTTTATTCAGCTTACACTTCCATGCTGCTGTTCATCATGAAAGGAAGTCAGGACTGGAACTCAAGCAGGTCAAGGAGCAGGAGCTGATGCAGAGGCCATGGAGGGATGTTCCTTACTGGCTTGTTTGCTTCTCCTGGCTTGCTCAGCCTGCTTTCTTATAGAACCCAAGACTACCAGCCCACAGATGGTACCACTCACAATGGGCCCTCCCTGCACTGATCACTAATTGAGAAAATGCCTTACAGCTGGATCTCATGGAGGCATTTTCTCAACTGAAACTCCTTTCTCTGTGATAACTCCAGCTTGTGTCAAGTTGACACAAAATCAGCCAGTACAACCCATGACCCATAGGCCCCTGGAACCTAGTTGAACTTGGAGGGCAAGGGGGAAGCTATTCTTCATTTTAATCTCTCTAACCACATTAGTATAGCCTCCAAGTATGGTCATTGAACAACCAGAAGGTCAGTTACACAAGTCTGGTATTTTTAACTACTCTGTAACACTTAGAAAAACTTTGAGAAAAACCAAACATTTAAGCAAACTTGGATTAGACATATAGTTTTTAAAAGTTAGTCCTTGTAATTGTTATGAAGAAATTTTTTGATTTAAGCAGAAGTCTAACTTTTTGGACTTGGTAAGTTCCCAGTTAAACTTTATAGAAAAACGTCAATGTCCTTTATATAGTACAGAAAGTGATCTTCCATAAAACTATGCTTTTGGTTTGAACAGCTTAAGTAGCAGATAGACAGAAACAGCATATACGCAGCAAAACACTTTCAAATCCATGTTTATAACCTAAGAGGGTCTTCTCTATCCTCTTCATGAATGAACTCCTACTACTAGCTATTCTTACTATGACGTCTTTATAGCATGAGATAAGTAATAGTACCTATGCTAAGAATACTTTACCTCATAGCTGTTCTTAAGGACAAAGGGTCCTTTACTCTTTTGCTGTCTTCCTTTCTTTTCTCTCTGTCACAGAGTCAGGGAGCCAGCCTGATTGAGGAAAGGGGGCTTCAGAGAACATTTTAAGACAAATATGCCTGGGTCTGAAGTTGGAGAGGCATACCTCATTTCCAGAGCCAGCTTTTCAATAAGCTTAAGCAACAGATGACCGTTTATTAAATGGTATAATGTATATACAGAAGATATTCTCTGCTGTATATTGAACTGAGAGACTTGCTGAAGAGTCCAATGTTGACAGGATAGATCCAAAGTACCTGCTCTCTTTTTTGATACTTTATTTACATTTCCAATGTTTCCCCCTTTCTAGGTCTCCTCTTTGGAAACCCCCTATCCCCTCCCCTTCCCCCGCCTCTATGAGGGAATTCCACCTCCCTCCCACCCGCCTGCCCACTCCCATATTCCCACCTTGACATTCCCCTTTACTGGGGCCTCTCTTCCCCCTGATGGTCAACAAGGCCCTCCTCTGCCACATATGTGGTCCGAACCACGGTTCCCTCCATGTGTATTCTTTGGTTGGTGGTCCAGCCTCCAAGGAGGACTGGGTGGGTCAAGTCAGTTGACACTGTTGCTCCCTCCATGGGGCTGCAGACTCCCTCAGCTCCTTCAGTCCCTTCTCCAACTCCTCCATCTGGGACCTCACTCTCAGTTCAGCGATTACTGTAAAGTGAAACTTGGGTATTCCAAACTTTTGGGCTAATATCCACTTATCAGTGAGAACATACCATGTTAGTTCTTTTGGGACTGAGTTACCTCACTCAGGATGATATTTTCAAGTTCCATCCATTTGCCTGCAAATTTCATGAAGTCATTGTTTTTAATAGCTGAGTAGTATTCCATTGTGTAAATGTAACACATTTTCTGTATCCATTCCTCTACTGAGGGACATCTGGGTTGTTTCCAGCTTCTGGCTATTACAAATATGGCTGCTATGAACATAGAGG
>JAPYYD010004072.1:0-13462 GCA_028551405.1 Uromys caudimaculatus | reverse complement strand
ATTCATTTGGGTTCAGCGCCAGAAGTTTTGGTGCACAGCTGCTTAGACCCATTGTCCTTGGGCCTGTGGTGAAGGAGAATGTCTCTACTCAGGGTAGCAGGAAGGAGAGGTAGGATAATGGGCTCCTCTTTATCTCTTTTGGTCCATCTGAGTCCAGGCTGTGGGGTGGTGCTGACTACATTCTGAGTACATCTGACTTCACCATCTATGGAAAGCCCTTCCAGGAATACCTAGTGCATACTGCCAACTACCCAAGTCTTTCTCAACATAATCAAGATAACAGACATTAACTTTCAGAAAAAATGGCCAGCGTGTTTTTCCACACTGGGTGTGTGTTCTTCATTTCATAGTACTACATAATAATATATTTAATTATCAGCAAAATCATCCATGTCTAACTTCACACTATAGAAGTTAAGAATAAATGTCTGTTGTAGAAATTTTTAATCCCAATTCAGGGTTTCTGCCCTACCTTCATAATACAGTTCCCAGATAAAAGATACACAAATTTATTATTATTTATTTTATATATTTTATGTATTTACATTTCAAATGTTATCGCTTTTCCCAGTTTCCCCTTCAGAGACCCCCTATCCCATCACCCCTCCACCTGCTTCTATGAGGGTTCTCCCCCTCCCACACACCAATTCCTACCTCACTGCCCAGGCATGCCCCTACACTATGGCATTGAGCCTTCACAGGACCAAGGGCCTCTCCTCCTATTGATGGCAGACAATGTCATCCTCTGCTACATATGCAGCTAGAGCCATGGGCACTTCATGTGTACTCTTTAGTTGGTGCTTTAATCCCTGGGAGCTTTGGAGGGTCTGGCTGGTTGATATTGTTCTTCCTATGGGGTTGCAAACCCCTTCAGCTCCTTCAGTCCTTTCTCTAACTCCTCCATTGGGGACCTTGAGCTCAGTCCATAGGTTGGCTGCAAGCATAGCCCTCTGTATTGTGCAGGCTCTGGAGGAGCCTCTCTGGAGACAGCTATGTCAGGCTCCTGTCAGCAAGCACATCTTGGAATCCACAATAGTGTCTGGGTTTGGTGTCTGTATGGATGGATCCCCAGGAGAGCAATCTCTGGATGACCTTTCCTTCTGTTTCTGCTCCTCACTTTGTCCCTGTATTATCCTTAAACAGGAGCCATTCTCGTTTAAAAATTTGGAGATAAGTGTGTAGCCCAATCCCCCAAATGGAGGCCTTGCCTAATCTCTGGATATGGTCTCTACAGATTCTACTCCCCTTTGTTGGGCATTTCAGCTAATCTCATTCCTGTTGGGTCCTGGGAACCTCTTGATTTCCTGGCATCTGGGACTTGCTGGTGGAAACCCCAGTTTCAGATCTCCCATTGCTAAACACCTCTGTTGGAATTCCTGACCCTCTGTATATCATCACCATTTCCTTCCAAATCTGCTTCTGCTCCACTATTTTCCCTCCCCCCTCTTCTCTTCTCCAAGTCCCTCCCACTCTCTATCTCCCTTGAGTATTTTGGTCCCCCTTCTAAGAAGGACTGAAACATCCAAATTTTGGTCTAGGGTCTTCTTGAGCTTCATATGGTCTGCGAATTTTATCTTGGGTATTCCGAACTTTTGACTGATTGTCTACTTACCAGTAAGTGCATATCATGTGTATTCTATTGGGACTGGGTTATGTCACTCACGATGATATTTTTCCAGTTCCATCCATTCATTTGCCTAAGAATTTCAAGAAGTCATTGTTTTTAATAGCTGAGTAGTACTCCATTGTGTAAATGTACTACAGTTTCTGTATTCATTCCACCATTGAAAGACATCTGGATTCTTTCCAGCTTCTGGCTATTATAAATAAGGATGCTATGAACATAGTGGAGCATGTGTCCTTGTTGTATGTTGGAGCATTTTTGGGTATATGGCCAGAAGTGGTATGTGGGGCAGTGATCTGTAAACAGGCAATCTGACATCCGGTTGAGCTCAGGCAAAAAATTCTGGGAGACTCTATGATAGTCTCTCACAAGGGACCAGGCCGTATTTTTAGCCAATGCTCCCGGAAGATTCCTGTACAACTGGTCACTGCCTTTATGACCCCTGTATAGAGAGAGGCCTGGCGTGTGAGAATGTGTGAGACTCGTCACGTAGAGAGCAACCCTGAGTCCTGGGCAAAGCAAATGGGGCAACAAATAGGGCCCCCAAGCTGGCCAATGTAAAGTGTCAGCTACCAAAACCCTGTCTCCTCCCAGAACTACAAATAGAACACCTTGACTGGAGTAGCTCTCTCTCTCTCTCTCCCCTCCTTCTCCACCCGCCTGCCCTGTGAGCACTGCCCATCATCCAGAATGAATAAAGATAAAAACTATTTTGGCATTGGAGAACTTTGTCTAAGGGGCTGTGACACTTGGGTTCTCGAGGAGACCAGCTCTATGGCAAGTGGAGCACTCTTAACGGTGGCGGGCACAGGGCACCATGGGAAGCGTGCTATGGTCAAGACTTGGCGGGGCGAGAGTGCTCATGGCTGGTCTCTATCCGCACCTCCTCCCTGCACTGCGGCCAAGCAGCTTCGGCAGCATGCGACTGTGGTGGCAGCTTGGGCACGGAGTTGGTGGATGCCCCCGCATCAGGGCCGGGGCTGCCCGACCCCAGCGTCTCACCCCCGCAATGTAGGGCCCCGAGGACGCTACACCACGACAAGTAGGGGGGCCCTGCGATGAGCCTTGAAGCCTAGGGCGTGCGGGCCCAGCCAAGGGACCCCGCCTGCGCCTGTGTTTCTCCCTGCATGAGAGAGTACGGTAGTGGTATAGCTGGGCCCGCAGGTAGTATGATGTCCAATTTTCTGAGGAACCACCAGAATGATTTCCAGAGTGGTTGTACCAGCTTGCAATCCCACCAACAATGGAAGTGTGTAAAAATCTTTTCCCAATTTTTTGGTTGCCATTTTATCCTTTTGACAGTGTCCTTTGTCTTATAGAAGCTTTGCACATTTATGAGGTCCCATTTGTTGATTCTTGATCTTAGAGCATAACCCATTGGTGTTCTGTTCAGGAAATTTGCCCCTGTGCCCATGTGTTTGAGGCTCTTCCCCACTTTCTCTTCTATTAGTTCCAGTGTGTGTGCTTTTATGTGGAGGTCCTTGATCCATTTGGACTTGAACTTTGTACAAGGAGATAAGAATGGCTTGGTTTGCATTCTTCTACATGTTGACTTCCAGTTGAACCAGCACCATATGTTGAAAATTTAGTCTTTTTCTACTTGGTGGTTTTAGCTTCTTTGTCAAAGATCAAGTGACCGTAGGTGTGCGGGTTCATTTCTGAGTCTTCAATTCTATCTCATTGTTCTACCTGCCTATCTCTGTACGAATATCATACATTTTGTATCAGGATTGCTCTGTAATACAGCTTGAGGTCAGGGAAGATGATTCCCCCAGAAGTTCTTTTATTGTTGAGAATATTTTTTCCTATCCTGGGTTTTTTGTTATTCCAAATGAATTTGAAAATTGCTCTTTCTAACTCTTTGAAGATTTGAGTTGGAATTTTGATGGCAATTGCATTGGATCTGTAGATTGCTTTTGACTAGACGGCCAATTTTACTATCATAATCTTAGCAATCTATGAGCATGGGAGATCTTTCCGCCTTCTGAGATCTTCAATTTCTTTCTTCAGAGACTTGAACTTCTTGTCATACAGATCTTTGACTTGCTTGGTTAGAGTCTCACCAAGGTATTTTATATTATTTGTGACTATTGTGAAGGGTGTCATTTCCCTAAGTTCTTTCTCAGTCTGTTTATTCTTCGGGTAGAGGAAGGCTACTGATTTGTTTGAGTTAATTTTATACCCAGCAACATTGATGAAGTTGCTTATCAGCTGAAGGAGTTCTCTAGTGAAATTTTTGGGATCACTTAAGTATACAATCATATCATTTGTAAATAGTGATATTTTGACTTCTTCCTTTCCAATTTTTATCCCTTTGATGTCCTTTTGTTGTCTATTTGCTCTGGCTAGGATTTTGAGTACTATATTGAATAGGTAGGGAGAGAGTGGACAGCCACATCTAGTCCTGATTTTAGTTAAATTGCTTCAAGTTTCTCTGCATTTAGTTTGATGTTGACTACTGGTTTGCTCTATATTGCTTTTAATAAGTTTAGGTATGGGCCTTGAGTTCCTAAACTTTCCAAGACTTTTACCTTAAAGATGTTTAGAACTTTGTCAAATGCTTTCTCAGCATCTAATGAAATGACCATGTTTCTTTCTTCCATTGATTTGTTTATATAGAGGATTACATTGATGTATTTCCTTATATTGAACTATACCTGCTTCCCTGGGATTAAGTCTCCTTGATTATAGTGAATGATCATTTTGATGTTTTCTTGGATTCTGTTTGCAAGAATTTTATTAAGTATCTGTGCATCGATATTCAGAAGGGAAATTGGCATGAAGTTCTCTTTGTTAAGTCTTTGTGTGGTTTCGATATATGCATAATTGTGGCTTCATAAAATGAATTAGATAAAGTTCCTTCTGTTTTTCTTTTGTGGAATAGTTTGAAGAGTATTGGTATTAGGTCTTCTTTGAATATCTGGTAGAATTCTCTACTAAATATATCTGATCCTGGGCTTTTTTTGGTTGGGAGACTTTTAATGTCTGCTTCTGTTTCTTTAGGGATTATTTATTGATTACATGGTTTATCTCATTCTGATTTAACTTTGGTATCTTGTATCTGTCTTAAAAATTGCCCATTTCACCCAGATTTTCCAGTTATGTTGAGTATAGGCTTTTGTAGTAGGATCTGATGATCCTACAAATGATTTAAACAAATTTCCTCAGTTTCTGTTGTTATGTCTCCATTTCATTTCTGATTTTGTTAATCCGGATACTGTCTCTGTGCCCTCTGGTTAGTCTGGCTAAGGGTTTATCTATCTTGTCGATTTTCTCAAAGAACCAGCTCCTGGTTTCTTTTGATTCTTTGTATAGTTCTTTTTGCTTCTACTTGGTAGGTTTCAGCCCTGAGTTTGATTATTTCCTGCAATCTACTCCTCTTTGGTGTATTTGCTTCTTTTGGTTCTAGAGCTTTCAGATGTGCTGTTAAGCTGCTAGTGTTTGTTCTCTCCAGTGTCTTTTTGGAGGCACTTAGAGCTATGTGTTTTCCTCTTTGCACTGCTTTCACCGTGTCCTACAAGTTTGGGTAGGTTGTGCTTTCATTTTGATTAAATTCTTAAAAGTCTTTAGCTCTTTTCTTTACTTCTTCCCTGACCAAGTTATCATTAAGTAGAGTGTTATTCGGCTTTCATGTATATGTTTGCTTTCTGTTGTTTTTGTTGTTATTGAAGATCAGCCTTAATCATTGGTGATCTGATAGGATGCATGTGATTATTTCAATCCTCTTATATGTGTTGAGGCCTGTTTTGTGACCTATTATATGATCAATTTTGGAGAAGGTACCATGAGGTGCTGCAAAGAAGATATATTATTTTGTTTTAGGATGAAATGTTCTATAGATATCTGCTAAATCCATTTGGTTCATAACTTCTGTTAGTTTCAATGTGTGTCTGTTTATTTTCTGTTTCCATGATCTGTCCATTTTTCAGAGTGGTGTGTTGAATTCTCCCCCTATTATTTTGTGATGTGCAATATGTGCTTTGGGCTTTATTGAAGTTTCTTTTATGAATGTGGGTGCCCCATCATTTAGAGCATAGATGTTCAGAATTGAGTGCTTATCTTGGTAGATTTTTTCTTTGACAAGTATGAAGTGTCCTTCCTTATCTTTTTTGATAACTTTTGGTTAAAAGTTTTATCTGGTATTAGAATGGCTACTCCAGCTTGTTTTCAGGGATCATTTGCTTAGAAAACTGTTTTCCAGCCTTTTACTCTGAGGTAGTGTCTATCTTTGTCACTGATGTGCATTTCCTGTATGCAGCAAAATGCTAGATCCTGTTTAAGTATCCATTCTGTTAGTCTATATCTTTTTATTGGAAAATTGATTCCATTGATGTTAAGAGATATTAAAGAAAAGTGATTGTTCCTTCCAGTTTTTTTCTTTTGTTGTTGTTAGAGGTGGAATTATGCTTGTGTGGCTATCATCTTTTGTGGTTGTTGAAAGAAGATTACTTTCTTCCCTTTTCTATGGTGTATTTTCACTCCTTGTATTGGAGTTTTCCATTTATTATCCTTTGTATGGCTGGATTTCTGGAAAGATAATGTGTAAATTTGGTTTTGTCATGTAATACCTTTGTTTCTTCATCTATGGTAATTGAGAATTTTGCTGGATATAGTAGTCTGGGCTAGCATATATGTTCTCTTCAGGTTTGTATGACATCTGCTCAGGATCTTCTGGCTTTCATAGTCTCCATTGAGAAGTCTGGTGTCTGATAGGTCTGCCTTTATACGTTACTTGACCTTTTTCTCCTACTGCTTTTAATATTCTTTCTTTGTTTTTTGCATTTGATATTTTGATTATTATGTGATAGGATGAATTTCTTTTCTGATCCAATCTATTTGGAGTTCTATATGTTCTTCTTGTATGTTCATGGACATCTCTTTCTTTAGGCTAGGGAAGTTTTCTTCTATAATTTTGTTGAAGATATTTACTGGTCCTTTAAGTTGGGAATCTTCACTCTCTTTTATACCTATTATCCTTAGGTTTGGTTTTCTCATTTTATTTGGATTAGGGGCTTTTTGCATTTTGCATTTTCTTTGACAGTTGTGTCAATGCTTTCTATGGTATCTTCTGCACCTGAGATTCTCTCTTCTATCTCTTGTATTCTGTTGGTAATTCTTGCATCTAGGACTCTTTATCTCTTTCCTAGGATTTCTATCTCCAGGATTGTCTCCTTTTGTAATTTCTTTATTGTTCCTCTTTCCATTTTTTAGATCCTGGATGATTTTGTTCAATTCCTTCATCTGTTTTATTGTGTTTTCCTGAAATTCTTTAAGGGACTTTTGTTTTTCCTCTTTACGGGCTGCTACCTGTTTACCTGTGTTCTCCTGTATTTCTTTAAGGGAGTTATTTATATCCTTCTTAAAGCTCTCTATCATCATTATGAGATGTGTTTTTAAATTCAAATCTTGCTTTTCTGGTGTGTTGGTATATCCAGGACTTGCTGTGGTGGGAGAACTGGGTTCTGATGATGCCAAGTAGCCTTGGTTTCTGTTGCTTATGTTCTTCCACTTGCCTCTCACCATTTGGTTATCTTTGGTCTTAGTTGGTCTTGCTTTCTGTGACTGGAGCTTTTCCCTCCTGTAGACCTGTGAGCTTATGATCTTAGGTGTGTCAGCATTCCTGGAGACAGGCTCTCCAGACAGTATTTGGGTGTGGAGATCTGTGTCACTGGGTTAGCTCTGGAGTGCTGATGGAAAACGGATAGATCATGTCCCTGGCTACTTAGTGGTTCCTGTACCCTTTGTGATCCTGGCAGGTCTCTCTTGGAACAGTTATTCAAGCAAAAGTAGTGGTCTCATCTTTGAGCTGTGGAGTGACAGCACTTATCAAAAGCCAGCTCTCTCCAGGCCCACAACTTTTATTATTTACAATTAGCCTTAAATAGCACAAGAGCTGGCCAGATATCTACCCTCTAGGCTATTACAATCTACTTTCCTATTGATAATCCCAAGTCATTACTTATTATATTTAATCTGAGTTCTTCTTAACCCCAATTGACCTCAGGGGCATGTTGTCATGACTCACCTAACCCATAGTAGCTTCTCTCTTTCCTTTCACCTTCTTCTCTCCCTTGTGATTCTTCCCTAACTCCCAAGGCCCAGGAACACTAAGACCTGTCTATGTCTTTCTAACTATTGGCTATTGGCATCTTTATTTACCAATCAAAAATAACTTAGGGGCAAGGCCAAGTAGGGCACTTGAGTTTACATGCAGACTCTTTTGTATCTGGGGCAACTAGGTTTCTGGGCCCTGCACTTAACATTACAATACACAGCAAGGACTAAACCTCAATAGCCTCTGTGTGCAGTATCTGATGGACAGAGTTGTATTGATGTAGATTTCTTAAGATGCTCTGTGGTTTTAAAATTGCTACTATGCACCCTGTAGCCAATTAGAAGAGATAGTACCTTGAAAACAGACAATATTCTGGAATTTTTCACAGTCTGTAGGATCATTCTGTGAGCATGGGTAGAAATCCGAGGAGGACCCTCTGTCGTGATGGAATTACTGTCTTTCATTTTAACAATTCTTATCAATTTACAAGCTTACAGTGTCTCAGAATGTGACTGTATCACTTCTTACGGCTTCTCACAGGAACACGAAAGGATTATTAAAATGGCAAGTGGGTCTTGTTCTAGCAAATGATCACCACAGTCAGCTTAGGGGTAAATTAATACAATCTCAACAGAGGAATGGATTTGCATCACTTTCCCAAGTGGGAAGACTTGACAAGAGGATCCGACTCTGACATGCTTATGTCCATGCCTATGGACAGGATTATGCCAACCTGGAAAAGGGCCAGGAAGTGATGGCAGCTAGCTAATCTATGGATTCCTTCCGGGAGCTCAATTTGTCTGGAACATAAATCTTAGCAACCTCCTTCAGTAATTCTATTATTCCCCTATCTATGTGTTTTTGGAAAGCAGAAATAAATGGTATGATTCTGTATAGAGCTGATAGAAGTTTTTAAGAGCTGTGTCTCCATGCCCCTGTCTCAGCACAGACGATACAGGAACATCACTGTAAGAATGCAAGAATGTTGACCTGTGACCAAGAAAGTGAAAGGAAATTTTGCTATGAGTATAGGCAGCATAGCGAAAGCAAAAAGAGCTTGTAGCACATGCGATCTAGGGAATAAGCATAGAGGTCACTAAATTTGCCACAGGTCCTGGCCTTGTGGTGTGGGGTTTCTATGGACTTTGCCACAGTAGAACCCCAAAGGTGAAGTACACATAAACTGTTCCTTGTAGGTGTTGCATAGCCACCTCCAGATAACTTTTCTTTTTGGTTTGAAGGCTGTCTTTATTATCCAATTGTTACTTCTGTACTAGCAGAGATCTGAGTACTGGTCAGATTTTTTTATTCTCAGGGTTCATCACCTGCTCAGTATTTTCTAAACATATACCTTCCCCACTTGCTTGCTTATTGGTTTAATAAAGAGCTAACAACCAATAGCTAGGCAGGAAAGGGAAGGTGGTACTATTAGGCTGAGAGGATTTACTGGAGAAGAATCAGGCATAGGATATTTGCAAGCAGGACATGGAGGAACGAACGCAGAAATACCTAGAGGGGATGGGGCTTAACAGGCCACATGGCAGCATATATGCCAGAATTATTCAGGATAGAATAGGGAAGGACTGCTAATCTAAAGCCTAAGTTACAATAAAAATCAATAAATCTCTGTGTCATTATTCATATGCTGGTGGGTCCAATAAATCCTGCTACATAGCTAACAACTCAAGGAGAGGTTTATTGTGCTTGGTCCTGGGATTTACTGTAGGGCTCTTCTCTGTTTCAGCAGCTGAATGCTGCCTATCAGGAAGGAAGTGCAACCCTGTGTAGCTCATCTCATTGTTCTATATTTCCTTTTATCCTCAATGTGACTTGAGCCTGATACTGGTGATGTTATAACTGCATGGCTTATGGGATCCTTATTTTGTCAATGTGATAAAGATTCCAGTTGTCACACATGCTCTTGGTAAATGATACTCACCATTATGATAAATTATAATCCCTTACATAACACTGCAGATATGCTTACTGTCACATCCTTTAGAAGTCCCAAACTCCAGCATGGATAGAAATCAAGAAGCTCCATCTCATCCTGCGGTGTATGCCTTTGCTGCTGAGACTGAGAAGACTCCCAAGCCTCAATAACTCTGATTAGAGGATGATTGCTGCTCTGCAGTGGAAATTACTGTCAAAAAGAACAAACCACCCAGATCCTATCAAGAGAGGGTAGGTGTGAGATTCCTAGAGACCTAAGCATTATTTTTAGAGGTGAGAATGAGGAATTACAACTGAAACTCATTACACATAGGGTTAGCAGGCACTTGTTATTCAGGACTGCTGCTTATGGGAGGTGTCACTTGTTAAAGGAAAAAATAACTTCCACAATCCAATATCTCTTTAATTATGTGGCTACAATGTTCACAGAGGCTTACAAAGAGTCACTGTACTACACAACATGGGTTATAAACCTGACTTAGTTAGATATTCAAAATAGTGATTAAAAAACATTTTGGAAAAAGATGATTTATATTTTACTGAAGAAGGAAAAGTTAATGATTTTGACATAATCTGAAAATGGTGAATTTCACATTAAAAATAAACAAAAAATATGGCACAAAATAAAAGTTGTGAGCATTTTAATAACTTCTCCCTCCATAAAACATTGAAGATATAGACTCATCCTGGGAAGCTCCTACGGATGGTCGGATGATCCTCCTTTACCTCCCTACATTGCTGTCCATGGGACCTGGGGAAAGAGCCTAGCCTAAGAAAACTTTCCTATAACACTGATCTTTGGGGATGTATCCTCCTTAATTTGAACTAAATTGTAAGTGATTTTCAATTTCTTATAGTTTAAAATAAGAATGAAGGCCTGAGTATAAATAATGCATACAATTATTCCATTTTTTCATATGTTGAATATGGATTTCTTTTTTAAAGGCATGAAAGTAGGAAAGGAACTTTCTTGGGAAAAGAGCAACAAAATTGTCTGGGGGAACAAGAGATCAATAAGGGTGAATATGAACTATGTACATTGCATAGATAAGCACATGTAATAATGAAAACATTGCTTTGTATAGTAAAAAGGGTAAAAGGAAACACCCTAATTTTTTTTTATTTTAAACCTAGAGAAAAAAATAGTTAAATCCTTACAGGAAGAAAGTGGTACTGAGATCTGATGTTCTGCATACAGCACTTGCATCTGATCACTTTAGTGTGTAATTACCTTAAATTTCTTTAACACAGGCTCTTTCATCTCCATCCTCTTAGAAAGATAAATTGAATAACACCTATGTGCAGCCTTGGTGTACACAGTAGGCTCTCATTAATAGAGTCATTTCTGCATTGAGTAAGAGCATTTCCCTCCATGATCGAACAACTAATTTTAGGATCATAGATGAATATATCAACTAGACCAAGTGTGTGACGGGGTTGTAAAAGATCACTGGAAGACTGTCTCAGGAGACATGTGGTCAGGACACAAATAGAGAAGCCAAGCTTTAATGATGAGTATCAGAAACAATGGACTAAGCAGGGCAGAGCTCAAGTGTTTATTGAGCCTCCTCGGAGCTAGAGTTCAAGATCATGTGCAGACATTTCACACTTCCCAATTAACTAAAGACCATTTGTACTGTCTACGGGATCAATGAATGCAGTAAGCCAATAGACATGTACCTCAGGCAATCCATATCTTGAAAATGTCAGAAATAATCTCAATCTTTGAAACTTTTTAAAACAGCATAAAAGTGGCCATAAGATATTGCAGTTCAAATATTCTGAACACAAATCCTAAACAGAATTGCACACCTTCCCACAGAGATACTTGCCATTAGACCCTGTCTGGTTATAATATATTGGAGATAAAACTATTTTCAGAAAGAAAAGATGAGATATGAATACCAGAAAATGGGAGACACTATGGTGCCTACTGACAATCAAGGTAATTTCTTGGCCACCCACATCAGACTATGAGATACACTCCTCAGAGAATTAAGAATCTAGAAAACTCTGGCCCAACATCCTCAGGGATAGACACTGGAGGAAGAAGTCCAAAGAGATGAGTGGTAGGAACAGAGGAAGCCATGACAGATGGCATTGGCTGAGTGATGAGAATAAATCAAGAGGCAGAGCTTCACCTGTGTGTGACTGTCACAGAAAGGATAATGAAAGAACTTGATTGAATAACATAAGGAGGACCAAGTGCATACTGGGAACAAATATACCAGAGATGTTCAACAGCCAGTTTAAGCTTATTCCATTTTATTTTATTTTATTTTTTACTTTTTGATACTTTATTTACATTTCCAATGTTTCCCCCTTTCTAGGTCTCCTCTTTGGAAACCACCTATCCCTTCCACTTCCCCCACCTCTATGAGGAATTCCACCTCCCACGCACTTGCCCGCCCACTCCCATATTCCCACCTTGACATTCCCCTTTACTGGGGCCTCTCCTCCCCCTGATGGCCAACAAGGCCCTCCTCTGCCACATATGTGGTCCGAACCATGGGTCCCTCCATGTGTATTCTTTGGTTGGTGGTCCAGCCTCCAGGAGGACCGGGGAGGGGGTCAGGTCAGTTGACACCATTGCTCCCTCCATGGAGCTGCAGACTCCCTCAGTTCATTAGGTCCCTTCTCCAACTCCTCCATCTGGGACCTCACTCTCAGTCCAGCAGCTACAGTAAAGTGAAACTTGGGTATTCCAAACATTTTGGCTAATATCCACTTATCAGTGAGTACCTACCATGTTCCTTCTTTTGTGACTGAGTTACCTCGCAGGATGCTATTTTCAAGTTCCATCCATTTGCCTGCAAATTTCATTAAGTCATTGTTTTTAATAACTGAGTAGTACTCCATTGTGTAAATGTACCACATTTTCTGTATCAATTCCTCTGATGAAGGACATCTGGGTTGTTTCCAGCTTCTGGCTATTATAAATATGGCTGCTATGAATATAGTGGAGCATGTGTCTTTATTACATGTTGGAGAATCTTCTGGGTATATGCCCAGGAGTGGTATAGCTGGGTCCTCAGGTAGTATTATTTCCATTTTTCTGAGGGTCTGCCAAACTGATTTCCAGAGTGGTTGTACCAGCTTGCAATCCCACCAACAATGGAAGAGTGTTCCTCTTTCTCTACATCCTCGCCAGCATCTGCTGTCACCTGAGTTTTTGATCTTAGCCATTCTGACTGGTGTGAGGTGGAATCTCAGACTTGTTTTGACTTGCATTTTCCTGATGACTAAGGATGTTGAGCATTTCTTTAGGTGCTTCTAAACCCTGTGAATTTCCTCAGTTGAGAATTCTCTGTTTAGCTCTGTTCTCCATGTTTTGATGGGGTTATTTGGTTTTCTGGAGTCTAACTTCTTGAGTTCTTTGTAATGTTGGATATTAGCCCTCTATAAGACATAGGATTGATAAAGATCTTTTCCCAATCTGTTGGTTGCCGTTTTGTCCTATTGACAGTGTCTTTTGCCTTACAGAAGCTTTGCAATTTCATGAGGTCCCATTTGTCTATTCTTGATCTTAGAGCATAAGCCATTGGTGTTCTGTTCAGGAACTTTTCCCCTGTACCCATGTGTTCGAGGATTTTCCCCACTTTCTCTTCTATTAGATTCAGTGTATCTGGTTTTATGTGGAGGTCCTTGATCCACTTGGACTTGAGCTTTGTACAGGAAGATAGGAATGGATCAATTCGCATACTTCTGCATGTAGACCGCCAGTTGAACCAGCACCATTTGTTGAAAATGCTGTCTTTTTTCCACTGGATGGTTTTGGCTCCTTTATTGAAAATCAAGTGACTGTAAGTGTATGGGTTCATTTCTGGGTA
>JAPYYD010004071.1:0-13462 GCA_028551405.1 Uromys caudimaculatus | reverse complement strand
TCCATTGTGTAGATGTACCACATTTTCTGTATCCATTCCTCTGATGAGGGATATCTGGGTTGTTTCCAGCTTCTGCCTATTATAAATATGGCTGCTATGAACATAGTGGAGCATGTGTCTTTATTACCTGTTGGAGCATCTTCTGGGTCTATGCCCAGGAGTGGTATAGCTGGGTCCTTAGGTAGTATTATGTCCATTTTTCTGAGGGTCCGCCAAACTGATTTCCAGAGTGGTTGTACCAGCTTGCAATCCCACCAACAGTGGAGGAGTGTTCCTCTTTCTCCACATCCTCGCCAGCATCTGCTGTCACCTGAGTTTTTGATCTTAGCCATTTTGACTGGTGTGAGATGGAATCTCAGACTTGTTTTGATTTGCATTTCCCTGATGACTAAGGATGTTGAGAACAGAGCTAAACAGAGAATTCCCAACTTGACATTTTTAATGTGCTTTAAACTGATACATAAAACATAACATTTATTACCATTAATGGAACACCATGAGATGCTTGTTTCCCAGTTAGGATTACTATTGCTGTGATCAAACATCATGACTAAAAGCAGCTTGGAGAGGAAAGAGTTTATTTCACACATAGTTCCATATAACAGTTCATTATCAAAAGCAGTGAGGTCAGAAACCTACCAGGGCAGGAGCCTGGAGGCAGGAGCTGATACAGATGCTGTTTACTGGCCTGCTTTCCATGGGTTATTTAGCGTGCTTTCTTATAGAGCCCAGAACTACCAGCACTGGAAATTGCCTCATCCACAATAGTCTAGGCCTTTCCAGTCAATCGTTAATTAAGAAAATGCACTACAGTCTTGCCTACAGCTTGATCTTATGGAAGCATTTCTCAGTTGAGACACTCTCCTCTCTGATGACTCTTGCTCAGCCTTCCTAATGCTGAGATCCTTTAATACAGTTTCCCATGTTGTGTTGACCCCCATCCATAAAATTATTTTCGTTGCTACTTCATAACTGTAATTTTGCTACTGTTAGGAGTCATACTGTAAATATCTGTGTATTTCAAAGGTTTAGGTAACCCTGGTGAAAGGATCCATCAACCCCCAAAGGGGTTGTGATCCACATGTTGAGAACCACTGCCTTGTTTTAAGTTGACATAAAACTAGCCAGCACAGCCTGACATATATGTGCATAGTCTTTAAAAAAGCTTGAATGTTACCTCCTCCCTCATCATTGCTATAAGCTAAGAACTTTCTGTTAGGTTTTAAACCTGAAACAAATGGCTGAGGTTCCTATTGAACATATCAAAGCAAACACTGGCCACCCAGGTTCTCCCTACAGCCCCCAGTCCCTATCTGTTACAGGGTCTTCCTGGCTGGCATACCCTGCACCCTACCCTGAGCTCTCCAGCCCAGGGGCTGGGCTGCTCTTCCCTATATAATCTAAACATTTTGGTCACCTGCTCCTTTTGTACTTTCGAGTGTTCTGGCTGCTGTACCTTGTTTCCCTCTTCCTCTCCCTCCTCCCCACATGACACAGGTCAATCTGCTCATGTCCACTCTGGACTCTTCCTGATGTCCCTGCCTCTGGCTCTGCTCTCCCTTTTATCTGCAATAAACCATCTCTACCTAGGAGCAGTCCTGTTTCCTTTTTTTCCTTTTTATTTCTTTTTTTTTTCATTCACTTTTGATATCCCTTTATGTGTTGAAGTTGTCTAAGGATGTTCTACATGAGGCTGAGCACAACACTGTTGCTCGATCTCTACATTTTGACCCATTGGGTGTCTCTATAGGAGCCTCTGTCCACTGTAAAAACAAGCCTCTCTGATGAGGGGTGAGAACTATACTTTCCCATGGGTATCAGGACCTGTATTTAGAAGGCAGGTGGAGATTATCAAGTTAGCAACATGGTAGTAGTTAATTCATCTCATGAATGTGGAAAAATCCCAAAAGGCCCCACCCCTAAACAAAACATTACAGGCAGTCAATGACTGACGTGGAAAGGAGAATGCTTTCTTCTGGGACAAATACTAAATGTATGTAGGTATGGGAAATACTAATATGAATTCAAGAGAAGCTGTTGGTGGGGATACAAGGGGAGTTGGAGGAAGGAGGGAGAAGTGTGATATAAATACAATGTACTCATGAATGAGAAGAGAAGAAAACTGGAGAAACACAAAAAGTGGTCATCTGAAATATTGCTAAAAGATAATATTTAGATAATAAAGTCTACAAAGAAAAAATTTTTCCATTTCTTGCATGGGTTAGTAAAAATTGAATAATTTTATAGTCATAAAAACTCTTTCTTAGGATTTTCATTGCTGTGGAGACACATCATAATCTCAGCAACTCTTATCAAAGAAAACACTTAATTGAGGATGGCTGACAGTTTCAGAGGTTTCATCCCATTAAGGTCATGGTGGCAAACATGGCAGAGTGCAGGCAGATGTGGTGCTAGAGAAAGACCTGAGGATTCTACATCTTGATTCCAAGGCAGCAGAAGGCGACTGTGTGCCACACTGGGCATAGCTTGAACGTGAAAGACCTCAAAGCCTGCTTCCATGTGTCACACTTCTTCTGACAAGGCCACACCTCCTAATAGCGCCACTCGCTATGGACCAAATATTTAAACGCATGCATCTATGGGTGCCATACCTATTCAAACCCCCACAAACTCCCAAGTTACAGCTGCTAAGTTCTTTGTGGAAAACTTGTAACTAACTTTGCTATTTGTATTATAATATATAATTGTCATTTTCTAGTTTGATGGTGGCAGATGGGTGGGGAAGTGTCAAATTTAAGCTGTTGATGGGACTTTATAATGCTACTGAGTTTTTGCATTGCCAAAAGAAAACACTATTGAAAAATGGAAGACACTCTCATCCAATTAAATATTTTCCTTTGGCCACAAAGAAGCAAACAAACAGAAAAATAAAACCTCTTTCTTCTAGCTTAAAAAATGTACATTGCCTCGTTAGCAGGTGTAGGCACACATTGCAGCAACCTTGGGGTCTCTCTCTCTCTCTAACTGTAGCTAGGTAACAGTGGCCTAAAGGCCTTTCCTCACTCCCCCTCTGCCTTGGGCTGTGTATTCCAGTTCTCAGGAATGACTTGTAATCCCCACAGTGCCCCAGCTGTCCAAAGCTCTGTGACTTTGCTGAGGCTCTTCCCACTGCTTGGTTTCCATAAATGATAAATATTTAGTCTTCAGGCATGCTTCTGGCAAGATCCTTCCATCCTTCCACCATTCAAAGCATTATCATTCCAGCTGGTATCAGAGACCCCTAGGACTGCTTCTCAGGAACCATCTGTTTAATCTATTGCTGGAAGCCCAGGATGCCCACGCTTGTGTAACTTTATATCTTCCCTGACTGACTACATTTTGCACCCATACACGGTTTAGTTCTCTAAATCCCACCAGTACACTTTCTGCAACTTATGCTTTCTCCTTCATCCCTATATCTTTAGGCCCTTTATTAAACTATACTTTAATATTTCTTTATAACAATATAACTTCCCTCCAATATATGTAATGATTGGGTAATATTTTTTTACATTATAGCATTGCAAGTTTGTAATTATATATAATATTTATAGTCATATACATAATATATCTAATATGTAATTCTCTCTGACGCATACACACACACACATAGGCATCCATAATCAGATACAATTATTTTCTTTTTAAAATAAGGAATGATTTTATTTTATATTTAATAAAAACTTGCCACTGATTTGCACAACTAAAAATTGATCTCAGTGCAACCATCGAAACACAAAGTATCAAAAGTTGCTATTATTAATGAGTTTTGGGAACTCTTAATAAATTTTACTCTGTAATAAATCTCATTAAAATTTATAAAATTGTTTCATTTTGATTGTCAGAAAGAATTCTTTCTTTCTTTCTTTTGGGGGAGGGGCATAAACCTTATTTAATTAATTTTTTAATTAAAAATTTAGAAGTTTTAAAAAGAATTTCATACATGAATACTATCTTTATTTCTACTCCCCATCCCTCTGACTCCTCCTACATCACACTACCACCCTCTCTCAAATTCATAATCTCTTCTGTTTTATATATATATATACATATACATATATATATACATACATATATGTTCTTATATGTACACGTATGTATACCTATGTAAACACAGACTGCTGAGTTCATTTGATGTTGCTCATACTTGTATGCATTTAGGGATGACTATTTGAGATTGGGTAACCCATCAGGAGCTCATCTCTGAAGAAGACGGATTCTTCTTCTCTCAGCAGACATTAATTCCCTGTAGCTCTTCATCTAGGGGTAAGGCCTGGTGGGATTTCCCTATCCACATTTGCATGTCATTGGTGATATCACTGTGTAGCTCTTGTTTAGGTGACTATAGTTCTGAGATTTTAAGGGTGGAGCTTCCCTTTCATTCTTAGAAGACACTATCCCTTAGCAAGCATCCCAGTCCTATGACTTCCAGCCCTCTTCTTCAAATTTTTCTGAACCATAAGTGTAGGAGTTGTGTTGTTGGTGTGTCCATTGGGGCTTGACACCCCACAGAATTTTGATAATGGGTTTCTGTAATGGTCTTCATCGACTGCCAAAAGAAGCGTTTTTGAGGAAGGGTGAGAGCTACACTTATCTCTTCATGCAGATCCAAGTATTTAGAATGCATTTAGGAATTAGAGTGGTCTAGGCAGTAATAGGCTGTCCTTTAACATCCATGACCTCATTAGCCATGGGTGATTGTTTAGATTTACAGAACCAGGCATATATTTCCTCCTATTGAGTGACCCTTAAGTGCCATTAGATGATTATTGGGTACTTTCAAGATAATACTGCTACTGTTGCACCATTGGGGATACCTTGTTGAGCTTGACGAAGATTTGCTTGAAGAATCCATTTAAATTTTTCTTCCCAATGGGTATTCCAGGAACATTTGTAGGTAGTTAAGAAATGCTAATTAAATGAATATGATCTTCTCACAGTAGTACCAATTTAGCAAATTCAGATTGTGGGAGTATTCCCAAGAGTCCACTCAAATCTGAAATTAATTTACTTCCACAGATTAGGCAGGGAAAAGTGCCAGGTTATGAAGACACCTTAACCCGAGTTTATAGAAAAGACAAGGTTATTCTAATAGTTTTACTGCCTCTAAAAATAGTAAAAAAAATTAAATTTTACTGTATATACAACAGACACATCTGCCTAATTTTTTTTCAGAAAGGCATGACTATTTTGATGTAGACATTTGTTTTCTATTACTAAGGCAGATGTTATTTATTATTTAAGATTCTTAGAATAATAATCTTGATTTATAGTTCTTAATACAGATTTACTTTCTAGATTGTGGTATACTTTGAGCTTAAACAGCCCTGTAGTGTTTATTGCACAAAGAAGAAAATGGCCATATCCAACCTTATTAGATTACATGGATTATAGATTTTTGTGAAATGGATGCATTCCAGTTTGCTTTTTAAATATCCATGTTGATTTTTCCATCATTGCCTCTACTGTAAGTTCTACTGGTCCCATCCTGTCAATATGAACATCAGGGCTGGTATACAGCATCCGTTCGACAGTGTAACTGGGAAGTGTACTCCTCCCCCTAAGAGAATCAATCTGCACACTTACAGAACAGATGTGAACAAAGAAGTATGGTAGATGCTCCGGTGGGAGGGGTATGCTAAACAAGGAGCATGTGTCATAAATGTGAATCTTACATAAGAGAATGGCACCTTTTACAACATAAATGTGATCATAAAACCATCTGCTTCATAATCAGCTTGGAAAGTGCATCTGGTATTGTTCCATCAGCTCTCCAAATTGTTCCTAGATGCACTTTAAAAACATAACATGAACACAAGCATTATGGGTGGAGAGACTGAGTGTCCAGATGGCTTCCTTTAGTATCTTTACTAATTTCATCATTGTGTTTCTTAATTAAGCGTTCTCAGTAAGCATGTAACTGTTACCGCTAAAATCATATTAATTAAACAAGTGTCTGAAGGACCAGGTAAGTGGTGCTTTCCAATTAAGTTTTGTAAGTTGCTTATAAATTTTTGCTTTCTCAATCACTCCTTTCTGTTAAGGAAACTATAGAAGCATGAAAATCTTTACTTCAACTGTGATATGCTCAATACAACTAGTTTGAGAGAAAATGGTGGCCTAAAATGGTACATTAATGCAGGGTCAGTGGGCTCTGGAGATATACGATAGTCTCTATTGGGAAGACACTTTTAGTGTTTGTTATCTCCAGTACCATGTTGTACTGTTAACGATAATGATATTGGAACTGGAAATAGCTCTCTTCTTGCTGGTAACCTTTTTTCTACACAGTGAGGAAATGTTCCTCTTTAGGTTAAAAAGACAAAAGTGCATCGGGGTTCTGCATTTTAGGTCATTTTAACTGCTACATAGATTACACTTGCCATTATAACTGGAATCCCATGAGAGTTGCCACGTTTGCCTCAGTGTCTTCTGTTACAAAACCCCTGCCTCCAAGATGTCTTCCTAACCTCAAGTGATGGCTCATTGTGGTTGTCAATTTGATCACATCTGGAATCAACTAAACACAAGCACTTGAGCACATCTGTGAGGAAGAGATGTCTTCTTGATTGGATCATTTGTGGTGGGAGGACCCACTCTAAATTCAGATTATTTGAATTTAGAAAATCTACCCTATATCTGGGCCACATTTTCTGGTGATAGCTCATATAAAAAGACAAAGAAGGAAGCTTCTGCTTTTCTCCTGCTTGCCCTCATTCCTGCTCCCAAGTTCATCTAGTCGCTGCTGAGGCATTACTTCATTGGTATGAGAACCTACTTCTTTGGGATTCCAACATTGACTGAAGACCAGCTGAGACAAATACACTATCAGACTCTTAGCCTTTCCATTGGGAGACAGGGAATGTCTATCACTTTGATCTTCTAGATATCACTTCTATCATATTGTTCTTCTAGAGAACTCTGACTAACATACCACCTATTCATTTATAAGGCCAAACCCTAAGTCTAGTTTTAATTTTGAAAGTTGAAGGTTTAAGTTGAAAATTCTTAAGTTATCACAAGTGTGTGCTTTAATTATATGCAGGTTCTCTCTGTTATTAGATCCTTGGTTTGGTCTTTTGGTTTGTTTTTGCTTTTCAAGAGAGTTTCTCTGCATAACCCAAGCTGGTATACTCATGATCCTCATGGTCCTTCATCTTCATTGTTGGGTTGATAGGTAGACAGTGTACAACCTGGCCTTTTATCTTGTCTTTTCCTTCTTCCAAAACACTGTGCTGATAGGTGGACAGTATACGACCTAGACTTTGGCTTACTTTAGATACTGTGATTTTTGACTTAAACTCAGCACAAATGACACCTTTATTAGCACCAGTGCATCTGATTTTACATTCAAATTCATGACCCAGTTATTTATTTATTTATTTTTATTATTGGATATTTTATTTATTTACATTTCAGATTTTATCTCTTTTCCCAGGTTCCCCTCCACAAACTCCCTATCCCACCCCCTTCACCTGCTTCTATGAGGATGCATCCTCACCAACCTACCCAGTCCCACCTCCCCTCCCTGGCATTCCCCTACGCTGGGGCTTCAAGCCTTCACAGGACCAAAGGCTTCTCTTCTCACTGATGCCAGATAAGGCCATCCTCTGCTACATAGGCAGCTGGAGCCATGGGGCCCTCCATGTGTACCCGTTGGCTGGTGATTTAGTTCATGGGAACTCTGAAAGGTCTGGTTGGTTGATATTGTTGTTCTTCCTATGGGGATGCAAAATCCTTCAGCCCTTTCAGTCCTTCCTCTAACTCCTCCATTGGAGTCCCAGTGCTTATTCCGATGGTTAGCTGTTAGCATCCATATCTGTATTGGTCAGGCTCTGGCAGAGCTTCTCAGGAGACAGCTATATCAGGCTCCTGTCAGCAAGCACTTCTTGGCATCTGCAATAGTGTCTGGGTTTGGTATCTGTATATGGGATTGATCCCTAACCCTAACCCTAGCCCTAACCCTAACCCTAACCCTAACCTAACCCTAACCCTAACCCTAACCCTAACCCTAACCCTAACCCTAACCCTAACCCTAACCCTAACCCTGCCCAGGTGGGGCAGTCTTCTCTCCACACTTTGTCCCTGTATTTCCATTAAACAGGAGCAATTCTGGGTTAAAATTTTGGAGATGGATGGGTGGCCCCATCCCTCAAATAGGGACAGTGCCTAACCTCTGGATATGGCATGACCCAGTTTTCAATTATTTATTTTAAAAATCAAGTTATTGGAAAGTTTTACAGGAAATAATGTCACTGTCCTCAAAGAACTAATAATAACTAAATTAACTTTAATTATAATCTCAGGAAGATTAGTTGAGCAGGTGACATGTGAGTTGGCCTAAAGAGTTTTGACTGTTGGAGAAGATCCAAAATATAGATCACAAAAAGACATAAAAGTGAGATTTTTGTCAAAGAAGGAGGGAAAAGATTAAGAAAATAATATTAAATACTATGGTACATACCTCACACATATATTTTATTTAACTCTCATAGAAGCTATATAAAGTACTTAGCTCAGTCCAAACGGTTCCCAAATACATTTTGTCTTGTTTGTTCTCATGATTTTAAAATCCAACTTCCTGTCTGGGATTAGAATATAGTAAATGAAGCTATCATAAAGAGCCATTAGACCTTAGAGCTAAAACAGTGGAGAAAAATCAAACATCTTTTATCAAAAAACTAGCTAAGGTACTGGAATTCTTGTCTAGAGACTTGGTAGCCATTAGTACTGGGATGCTTTGTTACCAAAGTTCTAAGCAAAGAGGGTCCATAGTACAAGAATAAGAGAAGAGGAAACACAAGAATAAAGGGTATAATCAAGACACTAAATATCCAGAGTAGTATTATTTTGGCATTTTCATATGTATCTCTAGGACCTAATCCAATATGTCCTGCCATGCTACTTGGATTAAGGACACCTTTTCGTTCTTCCCAGAAAATAAAAGACAGTGATGAATTACATGAGAGATAATTTGAATGTCTTCTTTATGCTGCAGGTTAGTTGTGAAAGATTAATGATATACTTTATTAATTATTGTCTCTTTCTTATGTTAAAAATGGGTGACTTTGATTTAATATATATTCCAAGTGTAGAGAATAAGAAAGAATAAATGATTCCGAGTCAGCATGGTTAAACAAACTCCATCAATGATAACTGTACTGTTAATTTTTCTATCTTTCAGGAAGAATGAAAAGGAAGAAGAATTAAAGACCACAGAGAACAATAATAGTAAATGATTCAATATTAATAAACTACACTAATCACATGATAGTGAAACAGTAACATTTGCTGTCCGAGAGCCTTTTGAGTGTTTTAATTAACCTTTATTCTTAAATGACCATGTCTTAGTTACTTTTTTACTGCTGTGAAGAGACTCTATAAGCAAAGCAACTTATAGAGGAGAGCATTTAATTGGGGCTTGTTTTCAGTTTCAGATAGTGAGTCCATGCTAAGATAACAACCATGAGGCAGAGAGAGAGAGAGAGAGAGAGAGAGAGAGAGAGAGAGAGAGAGAGAGAGAGAGAGCGCTATCTGAAAGCCATAGACTTTAAAACTTGAAAGTCTGTCTGAGTCAGCTGCTGGTTGGGCCTCTTAGAGGACAGTCATGCTAGGCTCCTGTCTGTAAGCATAGACTTGAGGCCCCAGGGAGGGGGGAGGCCTGGTTGTGGGGGAGCTGCCCCTTGGAGACAGGGGTGAGGAGGAATGGGATGAGGAACTGAGTGTGTGGGGGACCTAGAGGGGGAGCAACTGCTGGATTGTAAATAAATAAAATAGTAAAAAAATAAGAAGTATCCCATATAGCAACAACATCAAAAAACCCCAATGAAACAAAACAAAACAAAAACCAAAAACCAACCAAACAAAAAACCCTTGAAAGTCTGCTGCTCCCCAGTGACACACCTTCTTCAACAAGGTCACATCTTAATTCTTCCCAAACAGTCCACTAAACTGGGAACCAAGCATTCAAATAATAGAGGCATGAGGGCCATTCTCCTTCAAACCACCAAAGAATGATAAGGGCTGGAGGGAGGAAAGGCAAAGTGGGAAGTTATATAATTATACTTTAATAGGCTTTAATTTAAAATGAACTTTAAAAATGACCATATAAAGGAGATACCTCATAAGGAAGAAGAGTTTTCCAATAGTTTTAGAAATATAAGCATGGCATATTTTGACAATTTACTGAACATAAAAAAACAATAGAAACTAAAAACATATAGTTTCCTAGTGAAATTTGAGTAATAGAGGACAATTAAAAACCCAATTGTCAATGAGCTTATGCACTAATAAAATCATGACTCATTTGTGATATTTAAGCAAAAATAAAAAAGTATTTAAGTAACCCACATCAGCAAAGAATTTTAAGTCACTAAAAATCCACATGCTGCTTTAAGAAAACAGAACGAATTACATTATTATAAGTGATAAATTAGGAAGTCGGGTTTATTACCTTGTCGAAGTGGAGTCTCACAATTAATATAATGGTAGACAAAAACAGAGGGAAAACTGGAAAACAGGGCAGATGCAATAAAGTGAAATATAATATATATATATATATATATATATATATATATATATATATATATACACTTACATATGAGCATATATAAGTATGTATAATGTATATGAAAGGAGAAAGGCCAGGATTACCAACAAGATCAAGATTGCAATTTTGTGTTCTTTGTGAGACTTATTTAAAACCTTCTCACTTTTCTAATAAGACACAATAAGTGTTTTTTGTGTAAAGAGAATGTTGTGTTAGGAGGTGTGTGTAGCACACCCCTGAAGGTTCTTGTGTGGAAAGGTTTGGCTCCTAGTTGTGGGCACCACTGGGTAACTAAACAGTGAGAATGCTGAGCTCATTAATGCTGAATGGATTGGTGAGTGAGTTCATAGCTCAACAGGCTCCGAAGAAGTGGGCCCCAGTTAGAGAGAGTAAGTCACCTGAGCTGTGACTTTGAGAGGGTGACTGTCCCTGGCCACTGTATGTTTTGGAGTGTTTGCTTCCTGGCTTGTATGACACAACCAGCTTCCTCTGTCATATTTCTTCACATTGGCTCAGACCCAAAGCATGTGGCTAGAGGAAGAGAAACTAACTTACACCACTACAGAACACTTTAAAATGGATTAAGGTTCTTCATATAAAATGTAAAATCCTATCATCACTGGGAAAAAAATTCAAGAAATATTTGGGTATTGGGACATATTCTTTTTTTTTTTCCTTCGGGTTTTTCGAGACGGGGTTTCTCTGTGTAGCCCTGGCTGTCCTGGAACTCACTCTGTAGACCAGGCTGGGCTCGAACGCAGAAATCTGCCTGCCTCTGCCTCCCAAGTGCTGGGATTAAAGGTGTGCGCCACCACTGCCGGGCTTCGGACATATTCTTAAGTAATAATTTCTTAAATAAGACCAATGTGAAAGCAATCATGATTATTATTTGTAAATAACATTTCTCATTCTTTGAAAGCTTCATACATTTTTGAAAGTATATTGATGCTGCACATCCACCAACACCTGTCCCCATCCCCCCTAGTGCGTGTCATCCACCTCCTACTTTTTCTTTTTTTCTTTTTTTTAAAAATTGTTCTATTTCTTTTGTTTGTTTGATTTTTGATATTTTATTTACATTTCAAATGTTTCCCCCTTTCCAGATCTCCCCCTTTGGAACCCCTTTCCCCCTTCCCCCTGCCTCTGTAAGGGTAGTCCCCCACCCACCCTCTCCTGTCTTCCCTCCATGGCATTCCCCTATACTGGGGCATCTAACACCCTCAGGCCCAAGGGCCTCTCCTCCCCCTGATGGTCAACAAGGCCCTCCTCTGCCACATATGTGGTCCAAGCCATGGGTCCCTCTATGTGTATTCTTTGGTTGGTGGTCCAGTCCCCGGGAGCATTGGGAGGTCAGGCCAATTGACACTGTTGCTCCCTCCATGGGGCTGCAAATTCCCTCAGCTCCTTCGGTCCCTTCTCCAACTCCTCCATCTGGGACCTCACACACAGCCCAATGGTTTCTGCGAAGTGAATCTTGGGTATTCAGAACTTTTGGGCTAATAACCACTTATCAGTGAGTGCATACCTTGTTCATTCTTTTGTGATTGAGTTACCTCACTCAGGAAAATATTTTCAAGTTCCATCCATTTGGCTGTGAATTTCATAAAGTCATTGTTTTTAATAGTTGAGTAGTATTCCATTGTGTAAATGTACCACATTTTCTGTATCCATTACTCTATTGAGGGACATCTGGGTTGTTTCCAGCTTCTGGTTATTATAATTATGGTTGCTATGAACATAGTGGAGCATGTGTCTTTATTACATGTTGGAGCATATTCTGGGTATATGCCCAGGAGTGGAATAGCTGGGTCCTCAGGTAGTATTATGTTCATTTTTTTGAGGGTCCGCAAAAATGATTTCCAGAGAAGTTGTATCAGTTTGCAATCCCACCAGTAATGGAGGAGTGTTTCTCTTTCTCCACATCCTCGCCAGCATCTGCTGTCACTTGAGTTTTTGATCTTAGCCATTCTGACTGGTGTGAGGTGGAATCTCAGGGTTGTTTTGATTTGCATTTCCCTGATGCCTAAGGATGTTGAACATTTCTTTAGGCGCTTCTCAGCCCTATGAGGTTCCTCAGTTGAGAATTCTCTGTTTAGCTCTGTTCCCCATTTTTTGATAGGATTATTTGGATCTCTGGAGTCTAACTTCTTCAGTTCTTGTATATATTGTATATTAGCCCTCTATCAGATGTAGGATTGGTAAAGATCTTTTTGCAATCTGTTGGTTGCTGTTTTGTCCTATTTACAGTGTCCTTTGCCTTACAGAAGCTTTGTAATTTCAAGAGGTCCCATTTGTCGATTCTTGGTCTTAGAGCATAAGCCATTGGTATTCTGTTCAGGAACTTTTCCCTTGTGCCCATGTGTCCCCACTTTCTCTTCTATTAGATTCAGTGTATCTGGTTTTATGTGGAGGTCCTTGATCCACTTGGACTTGAGCTTTGTACAGGGAGATAGGAATGGATCAATTCGCATTCTTCTATATGTAGACTGCCAGTTGAACCAGCACCATTTGTTGAAAATGCTGTCTTTTTTCCACTGGATGGTTTTAGCTCCTTTGTCAAAGATCAAGTGACTGTAAGAGTGTGGGTTCATTTCTGGGTCTTCAATTCTATTCCATTGATCTACCTGCCTGTCACTGTACCAATACCATGCAGTTTTTACCACTACTGCAGTACACCTTGAGGTCACAGATGCTGATTCCCTCAGAAGTCCTTTTATTATTGAGGATAGGTTTTGCTATCCTGGGATTTTTGTTAATCCATATGAATTTGGGAGTTGCTCTTTCTAAGTTTGTGAAAAATTGAGTTGGAATTTTGGTGGGGATTGCATTGAATCTTTAGATTGTTTTTGGCAGGATGGCCATTTTAAGTATATTAATCCTGCCAATCCATGAGCATGGGAGATCTTTCCATCT